>JAXGGA010003039.1:100000-109946 GCA_038373865.1 Uloborus plumipes | reverse complement strand
CCCAAACCAAACTGGGGGAAAAATTTTGGGTAAAATCTTTTCAGTAGCTGAGGTGTGCAATGGAAACAAACACAGGGACACTTAATTTTTAAAAAAATAAGAAAGGTTATTACTTGTTTACTGCTCTCCAGAAGCTGCCAGAACGTGTGCTTTATGTCGCTCAGCCAAGGAGGAGTCAAAAAAGGCTTAGTAAACAGGCTTAGCCAAGAAGACAGAAAAGCTGGTAGCTAAATACATAATTTGCAATAAAAAATATATTGCGGTCCTAAATTGAGATAAAAACTATCCTATCATTTAAGTTGGACCAAACTGAAACTGCGTGTAAAATTTGGTTAAAATCGGTTCAGTAGCTGAGGAGTCCATTGGCCACAAACACAGGGACACGTAATTTTTATATATTAAGATATATGGAAATTTTGACTTTCTAAGAAATAAGATGAAACGTTTCTAATGAGAATAAGGTTTTACTGGACGATAAAATAATCCTTTAACCACTGAGCAATACATTTAACGGTACAAAATGGGATAATTCCAGGGACGTCATTTCGAAATTTTCCAGGGGGGGGGGGCAAAGGGTACATACACAGTGTAAAATTCTCCAAAAAGTGGCAGACGCCCACTTATATGAAAATACATTGATTTCCCAAAGTCAGGGGTGGGGGCTATTGACCCCCCCAAATGACGGGCCTGGATAATTCTATAATTACTTGTTATTTTCAAAAAAAAAAAAAAAAACCTTACAGATCAATTTTGCTCAGTATTTACTTTTCTTCTCTTGCGAGTAAAGTTGACTTAGGTCGTATGTCGAAGCTTCAGACAAGCAAGGTTTTCTTCGTTCTTTCTCGAGATGCTTATCTAAAAACGGAAAGTTGTATGCATTTTCTTCATCTTCGTCGTTTGGCTGTCCTAGCTTCTTTAAGATGTGTCCTGTATCCAGCTCGGCCATCACCTATTCTAGACTGATGAGTTCTAATAAAGAATGAAACTGTCGTCTCTGGATAGTATAACCGAGCTCGTGGTGTATTATACGCCTTAGCCCTGGCTTGGAGGCAATAGCTTACTGCTTAGTTTGTATTACAGATTAAAAAAAGGTTCATTTCTTGAAATTTCGAAAATAATAATATTTTTAAATCATTATTACATTTATACTTGTTTTGTAATTATTACTTTTCTTAAAAAAATCAGAGAAGTTTTTAACCCTTAGTTTGGTAATGTATGCTACAGAATACATCACTTTCTACATTTTTTAATTTGAATTAGACGCCTTCTAGGGGGCTGGCTTTTAACCTATAGCATTATTCGAACCTTCTTTTTCAGCATCTGTTTTTACTGTGGCTATTTACAGAGCAACGCGTTCAGTATTAAGTTTATAAGTGTTACAGTGTGATCTACCAAAACAACATGGCGTCACGTCGATTACAGGTATGCTCTCTTTTATTCTTTTTTAATTTCTTTTGTATTTTGATTTGTAAAATAATTTATAGATAGATGTAGTTGTATTGTAAATAAATACTTGATTAAATTTTATAAAAAGTTTTTATGTATTCTTATTTGCTTCGTTGGCAGTGTATCCTACAGAATACAAAATTTATAAAACCGATTTTTTTTCCTTTTTTCCCATGAAATTTTTTAAAACTATATAATATTTATGCATTTTACCCCAAAAAAACTAAAATAAAAAAATTGTGTCCAAATTTTTAAATTTTTGATTTGTGCCAAACTAAGGGTTAAAGGCTTATTTGTCCACTCAGCTACACTTAGCAGCGTGTTTAAATTTATAACAATTCCATCATAAATTAATATAAATATTTTAATCATTGATACTTCACCATACACGAATAAAATTAAGAATCAGTGGAAAATATCATTGGTTTATGATTATTTAATCAGATATTAAAATTGATTTTCAAAATTCAAAAGTGTCGCCCATGATATATAATATCTTCGTTAAAATGACCCTAAATATATCAAACTACATATCAGTTGATGCCAAACTCTCATTTGTGAGATTACGCAAATAATTACAAATCTATTCAACGGAACATGTGTTTGTTAATTTTGATCTGACCGAACACTAATCCCAACTGAAACATGGAAGGGATGATAATCCCTGAATTCGACGAATGAGTTAATCAGAGATGTGCTTAACAACACGGTTTGGATCCTAGAAAACGAACGCGCCGCAGTTCTATTTAATCACATTCCATACCGAGATAATTCTACGTAGTACTTAAAAGTGATGTGCTAGTAGGCTTTAAAGGCAGCATAAAATGGGCCTCTGAAGTTCAATCTAATAGTTCATCAGTGAAGGAAAATAAGTTGCGAAAAACACTATGCAACAAAAAGCAAACTTTTGTCTGTATTCTGGTGAAAATAGTAATTTTTACTTACCTTGTTTTGGGTCTAAAAATGAATTTGTAAATGATCTGTTTTATTTGCTTGTGTTTTCAAGATATTGTCTGATTTTCTTCGGTAAAACCTTCCACGTATTTACGCATGCGTCAGAGCTTTTCTGATCTTACCAAAATAGGGGTGATAGGTAAGATAACGATAAGGGTAAGAATAATAAGAAGCATTTTGAGTCGTATCAAACAATGTAGAAAGCTGCTAATTTCAAATATATAGTTTAGTTGAATATGTCAAAATGATATCAAGTGCAAGTTTTAAATTGAAAACTCGTTCCCGCCAACAACCCACCACCCCCTTTTTAAGTGGAATGGTTCGCGAGTGTTAAGCACTGCTTTCACGGACGGACAGTACACTGAAGTCTACTGGAGAAAGATTCACAATGATCTCATTTTCTGCACGGGACCTTAAACTTTTGAACTTGAATATCTTTATGATGTTTAATCGCAAATCTTACAATTTTTTTGTGTTTCAATTACTTTACAATGGAGATTTTTTTCCCTAAATATAAGTTAGGGGACCTGGAGTCTGTATGAAAAGTTAGATTTCGCATGTTTTGACTAATTTTCTTTTTCGCTTCCAACTTATTTTAAATATCAACTCAAATATATCTCATTTTAATCATTTTTATCACGCTTTCATTAGTTTCACATGTGGGTTTGTATGTATGTATGTATTTAACTCCGAATTAAAGATAAAATTCACGTTCTTATAAAAATAAAAGTAATACATTTAAGACTATTATTAATACTAAAGGCTAAACTATATTACATTTTGAAGTATTGTACGCGCATGTAAACTTAGTGAATATTTAATAGTTTTGAAAATAAGAGGGAAATCAGTTAGAGTATCATGAAATATAGCTTGACCTTAAGTATTAATGATAGTATTAAGTATATTACTTTTATATTTTTAAAGCAAAAACTCTCTAAAAGAGTATTTTTCAGTTTTTTTTAGACTATAATTAAATTATTTGCAATTGAAAGTATGAATGTATGCATGAAGGACAAACTGTTGCAAATATATATACAGGATGCCCAGAAATAACTGACGTAAAATTTATTTGTGCATAATTTGCATTCAAGATGTTTTTTACTGTTGGCAAGACTTAATAGATTTAGTTTAATTGTATGAGCAATAGTGCAGACGATTCTTTGAATTAAAATCCGTTTCATTCTTTGCATTATCAAGATGGATGCTAAAGGCCGTTTAATTCTCGAATTGCATTTAAAAGGTAAGCAAAATTGTGAATTTAAAAAAAAATGAAGTATTTAAATGTGTCAAAGAGATTAATTAAAAGAACTTTAAAATTGTTTAAAAGAAACAGGTTGTGTAGAAGTAAGGCATAGTGGTGGAAAAAGCGGAGTGTACGAATAAAAAAATTAATAAAATGTGCCCGTGAAAGAGTGCCTCTGTAGGTGCGAGCCGCTGCAAAAGCCTTTCCAAAAAGATTGTCATCTGTGGTTACAGTTAAAGGCGCGAGAATAGAAACCATTACTTTAACATTGATTAACAATGATGCTACTTTCATTTAACATTTATTTTATCATCATTGAAAAATTTGTTTTTCAGTAATAATTTTTTTTTGAACTGTCAGTTACTTGTGGGCACCCTGTATACACACAGACACGCACACGCAGCAATAATAGCACAAAAATGAGATTCAAGAACAACAACTACACCGTTTATTCGACGCAAGGAGAGTAGATAAGTTATAACGGTTATACATTATTCAGTTGAATGAGATCGGAATTCTCTCGTTACTATAAATGTTTCCCGGCTGCATTACTTCAACAAGCTGTGTAATATTGGGGGATTCTATGGTGCGTGAGGTGGGAAATTCAATCGGGAGGGTAAAACGTAAGGTGGCTAGGTGTTGTTTACCAGGGGCTCGGGTGAAGGATGTAAATAAGGTTGCAGAGAAGAGGGGGACATTTGATAAGGAGGATATGGTCACTTTATGGGTGGGAACGAACGATGTAGGCCGTAGTAATAATGAGGAATTTAGGAACGAGTGGAATTCCCTGTTGGATAAAGCAACCAACAGTTCGACCAGTGTCCAAGTGGTTGGGTTGCTGCCCAGGTACGGAGTCAATAGGAGCTGGTTAAACCAGCGGGCTAGGTGCATGAACCTGATACTCAAAGAAATTTGCCATATGCGCAGTATCAGATTCATCGATGTGTGGAGTTATTGTAAGCGAGATTGGATTGCTAGGGATGGCCTGCATCTGAGTTCTACAGGGGTTAAAATGGTTAGTGGTTTGGTTTTGGAGTATTCTGAGTCAAAAAACTAAGTTTGAAAGGGGGGCAGGGTTCACGGAGAAGGTTGCAAAAATATGCAAACTATTTGGGTTTAATTAGGAATGGTAATAAGGAGGAAAATAAGAGTAGTCATTTCAACAATTTTGATTCAAGAAATCGTAAGGGGTTGAATAAAAACAAGTTGAGCATGCTTAAGGTTTTTTATACCAATGCTCGCAGTATTAGGAACAAGATGGAAGAATTAAAAAGCATAATCACAAATGAGAATTTGGATGTAATTGGAGTTACCGAGACATGGGCTACCAAAAATGATGATGATTTATTGTGTATTCCTGGGTATAATTTGTTTAGACAAGATAGAGTAGGTAAAAGAGGTGGTGGGGTTTTATTTTATGTTAGAGATACTTTAACTTGCAATGAATTGGCAATAAATGACAAACCTAATGATATTGACATGGTTTGGCTAGAATTGATGAGCGGTAAGGGTAAAAAATTACGTTTGGGTAACATTTATAGGCCACCTAATCTAAGCCAGGGTCAAGATGAACAGATGTATCGTATTATTAGAGACATGTCGAGTAAGGGACCGGTAATTATAATGGGGGATTTCAATTTTCCGGGCATTGATTGGAATAATTCTTACCCCAATAATAGTAGAGAAGAGGAATTTCTAAAAGTAATTGGTGACTGTTTTTTAGATCAAGTTGTTTCTGAGGGAACACGGCAGGATACTGTTTTGGATCTTGTTTTCTGCAATGTTGAAGGCTCTGTACAGGCATTATGTGTAGGGGAGCATATTGGGGATAGTGACCACAACAGCATTAGGTTTGGGATTAAGTTTGATATGCACAAAGACAAAAATTTTAGGTTTGTACCTAATTTCAGAAATACTGATTTTGTCTCACTCAGGCAGAGTTTGAAAGCGGTTTTTTCATCAGGTTTGGACAATAGCGATGTAAATTTGCAGTGGACAGAGTTTAAGGAAAAACTAGCAAAAACAGTTGGAGATTTTGTTCCTTTTAGGAGAAAAGGGGTAAACACAAAAATTTGGCCCATGTGGTTCACTAGGGAAACTAAGGATGCTCTAAATAGTAAGCAAGCTGCTTTTCGTCGATTAAAAGAAACTGGTCACAGCGCAGACAGGCTACAGTATTGTGAGGCTAGGCGTAGTTTTAAGTATTTGGTACGGTTTCAGAAAAGAGAATTGGAACAAAAGCTGGCAGATAATATTGACAGGAATCCAAAGGAGTTTTTTGCATACGCAAATTCTGGGAAAGTTCGAAATAGTCAAATTGGGCCACTAGTAGATGAGCATGGAAATTTAATTCAGAATGATGGTGATATAGCAAATGTTCTAAATGACTTTTTTTCCAGTGTTTTTAACGATAACTGTATCTCAACAGTTGACACAAGCAAGACACAAGCTACTACACAGCTTGAGGACTTTGTATTTTCCAGGGAGGACGTTTTACTTTATTTGAAAAAAATTAAAACCACAAAAGCTCCGGGACCAGATAATATTTATCCAAAAATTCTAGTAGAATGTGCAGAGGAATTAGTTGACGCTATAGTTAATATATTCAATGCTTCGTATAACTCAGGGATAGTGCCAGAGGACTGGAAACTAGCTAACATTACACCACTCTTCAAGAAAGGGTCTAGAGGTAATGCAGGAAATTATAGGCCTGTGAGTCTGACTTCAGTAGTATGTAAAATTTTTGAAACATTGATCAAAATTAAGATTATGAATTTCTTAGAAAATAATGGGCTGTTGAGTAGTTTGCAGTATGGTTTCAGAAAAGGTAAATCGTGTGCTACTAATTTATTACATTTCTACGACAAGGTTACCTTGGCTTTAGATAGCAAAAAATGCGTAGATGTTGTTTACATAGATTTTCAAAAAGCTTTCGATAAGGTACCGCATGTAGCACTACTCAGCAAATTAGCTGGTATAGGGGTAGGAGGTAAAATTCTAGTTTGGGTTAGGAATTGGCTGACAGGAAGGAAACAAAGAGTAGTTGTTAGGGGTAACTATTCTAAATGGAGTGAAGTTTTAAGTGGGGTTCCCCAAGGATCAGTTTTAGGTCCCCTTTTGTTTATTATTTTTATGAATGACATTCATGAAAATGTTTCTGGAAACATGAATTGTTTTGCCGATGATGTCAAACTTATGGGGGTTGTAGAAAATGACGAACAAATAAATCAGCTGCAACAGGATTTGGATCATATTACTAAATGGGCAGACAAGTGGGGTATGGCAGTTAATGTTGGGAAATGTCAAGTGCTGCATTTCGGTCATGGAAATAAGCATACAAGCTATTATTTACAGGGTTCAGTCATTAGTAGGGCAGATAATGTTATGGATCTAGGTGTCTTAATAAATCAGGATTTCAAGTCCAGTCAACAGTGCAGCATAGCTAGTAACAAAGCCAATAGGATGCTTGGGTTTATTAATAGATCTATTTCAAACAAATCTAAGAAGGTTCTTCTGCCTCTATATAGAAGTTTGGTAAGACCTCATTTGGAGTATGCTGTTCAGTTTTGGTCTCCTTATCTGAAGAAAGACATTAATTTATTGGAAAGGGTACAAAGAAGGGCTACAAGGTTAGTAAATGGATTTTCTAATTTAGACTATGATTCCAGACTTAGAATGCTTAATATGTATAGTCTTGAGCAACGGAGAACCAGAGGGGACATGATTCAGTTATTTAAATTTATTAAAATGAATGATGTTGCAGGGTTGGATTTTTGCAAGGAAAGCAGGACAAGGGGTCATTGTTTTAAGCTGTTTAAACCTCAGGCGAACCTGGAAATTCGAAAAAATTACTATTTTAGCAGGGTAGTGGGAACTTGGAACAGCTTACCGGAAGAGGCGGTAAAGAGCAATGGAGTAGATGGCTTTAAGAGGGCCATTGATCTTCATTGGGGTCTTTAATTTGACTAGGACCAGCCAAGTTGGGCCCTGAGCCTGCTGCTGGTCGCCACATTTGTATTTGTATTTGTATTTCTTTCCGTTGCGTGCCAAACGTTTTGAAACACCGGCAGCGTAATAGACCAGCTCTCGAGTTATCAATTTTCGGATGTTTCAATCACGTCCTCTCGAGTCATAGTTCGGCGATATCCGCCTCAATTGAATTGAAATTGATGCGGCTTTCTAAAGATCTCTATGAAAGAAAGACAAATGTTTCTAGCTTTTTCATCCTTTAGGATTTATTGTATGCTCTTAGGTAAATAAATTTGTGTGTTTTGTTCTCGTTGCGCTAATACGTTTCGCGTTTTCTTTCAGGGTAAAAAAAGAAGAAAAATGCTTTTTATGAATTGAAGTTTTCTCAATTATTGCAAATAAGCTTTGAAGTATTAAGTATTTTTATTTTTGAGCAAATGTCAAATTGCTGTTAGAATATGTCCATTAAACACACTTCTTCTACCAGACGGCGCTGTCGAAAGAACACAAACAAGGAACTTAATTCCCTAATCGAACTCTTTATTAGTCTTCTTTCATATCTCTCTTAGTGTAGTGTAGTACTGTGTAATATGTAATTGTAGTTAATTAAATATTTGCTTATATGTTTAGTATGAAGGTTCCGTGTATGATTTATACGTTGTGTGGGTGTCATATATCATAATAGCAGAAGCTTATCTCTCAGATAAAAACAGATGAAGAACACATAAAGTAAGCTGCATGCTTTCCTTGCTTGATCTACCAAGTATCAATTTCTAATAATTGGTACAGGTCTTATGTAGTCCTTCTTTCAAGCTGGTAGTCTGCCAATGTCTCGCGTCCCGGTATTGCACCACGCGCGACCTGCTCATCAGTCCCTGCAGGATTCCCATGCAGAACATGGTATGACTGGCGGTAGATTGTTGAGTTACTAAATCTGTTAATCACTAAAATTGTTAGTACGGATATGCGTCTCTCTCGGGGTTGATCGAGGGACCTTTGTGATGGCAACCCAGTAAGTTAACCCATTTATGCCCAAATTTTTTTTTAACAATTTTTTTTTCAATTTTTATGTGCTTAAAACTCTTACTTGGAATGGTTTACATACATTTTATCCTTAAAATAGTTCGCCCTTTGCCATATTTATTAAGTCATTTAATGTTCTTGTTTAAGGGATATTTTGCAGGTATGTGAGCGAAATACGACCTTACTTGACTTTACTTTTGCAAAGTAACATTACAGAAGGCATCTGTGATCCGTTTTAAGCAAATCATTTTAAAATAGTTTAATTTTATGAAAAATAAGCTCGAAAAAAAAATACTTTCTGTGACTACCCATGCTGGATCATTGCTTGATTGATTTGTCTGAAAATAGCTGTTAATAAATAAACTCTGAGATCCAAATAGTGGCTCTAACTGGTTTTCTCAAGAAGAAGGACTATTGAACTTGTGAAAAACAGCTTTAGTAAAAGGCTATACCCATTACAGGTTTTGTATGCAGTAACTAACAAGCGTCCCGTTTAAAGGCTACTGGGCATAAATGAGTTAACCATTGAGCTAAAACTCTTGAAGGCTCGGGGACAAACTTAGGTTATGTGATCTCAGACGTACGAAACGCGCTTGTCGCAATTCGTTAATGCGAAAAACAAAAATTTGAATTCGAGATGCCTTTGTTAAAAAAAATTATGCTCTATAGTGAATTACTCCCTATTGCTAAAAGTTACAATATTACATACATTTTTAACTCATTTTAAATGTGTTCATTTTCACTCTTTTTACACGTTGTCCTATTTTATTCATTTCAGAATATAAAGTTTTCAACTGGTTTTTTGACAATTACACACTGTAAAAAATGAATGTTGTTTTTACAGTATAGTACAGTGAATTTTTTGGAAATAAACTGTAAAAAGTGCTTATTTTACAGTAATAAATTGTAAATTATTAATTTTACAGTACTAAACTAAAATTGCTAAATGTACAGTAATAAACTGTGAAATTGCTAATTTTACAGTTTATTACCGTGCATTTTAGTTTTAAACCGGAACCTCTGCTGACAGTATTATACTGTTGTTTTTACAGCATAATACAGCTAAATTTTATGGCAATAAACTGTAAATTTGTAAGAAAAGCAGTCGAAAACTTTGTACAATTAATGAAGTTAAAAATACAAGACAACGTGTCCAAAAGTACAAATAAAATATTAAAAAAGAGTTTGAAAACTCTAGCAAATAGCTATTTCGGGGCTATTACAAATGAAGCCCCATCATCAGTGCAAAAAGAGGATGGTTCAACTGACCACAGTCAAGTGAACAAGGAATGCGAGACACACGAAGGTAAA
>JAXGGA010003039.1:0-87500 GCA_038373865.1 Uloborus plumipes | reverse complement strand
CGGCTCGGTCATTGGCTATTCCTAACTGAGGAGCCCATAATACAAATACAAATACAAATGTGGCGACCAGCAGCAGGCTCAGGGCCCAACTTGGCTGGTCCTAGTCAAATTAAAGACCCCAATGAAGATCAATGGCCCTCTTAAAGCCATCGACTCCATTGCTCTTTACCGCCTCTTCCGGTAAGCTGTTCCAAGTTCCCACTACCCTGCTAAAATAGTAATTTTTTCGAATTTCCAGGTTCGCCTGAGGTTTAAACAGCTTAAAACAATGACCCCTTGTCCTGCTTTCCTTGCAAAAATCCAACCCTGCAACATCATTCATTTTAATAAATTTAAATAACTGAATCATGTCCCCTCTGGTTCTCCGTTGCTCAAGACTATACATATTAAGCATTCTAAGTCTGGAATCATAGTCTAAATTAGAAAGTCCATTCACTAACCTTGTAGCCCTCCTTTGTACCCTTTCCAATAAATTAATGTCTTTCTTCAGATAAGGAGACCAAAACTGAACAGCATACTCCAAATGAGGTCTTACCAAACTTCTATATAGAGGCAGAAGAACCTTCTTAGATTTGTTTGAAATAGATCTATTAATAAACCCAAGCATCCTATTGGCTTTGTTACTAGCTATGCTGCACTGTTGACTGGACTTGAAATCCTGATTTATTAAGACACCTAGATCCATAACATTATCTGCCCTACTAATGACTGAACCCTGTAAATAATAGCTTGTATGCTTATTTCCATGACCGAAATGCAGCACTTGACATTTCCCAACATTAACTGCCATACCCCACTTGTCTGCCCATTTAGTAATATGATCCAAATCCTGTTGCAGCTGATTTATTTGTTCGTCATTTTCTACAACCCCCATAAGTTTGACATCATCGGCAAAACAATTCATGTTTCCAGAAACATTTTCATGAATGTCATTCATAAAAATAATAAACAAAAGGGGACCTAAAACTGATCCTTGGGGAACCCCACTTAAAACTTCACTCCATTTAGAATAGTTACCCCTAACAACTACTCTTTGTTTCCTTCCTGTCAGCCAATTCCTAACCCAAACTAGAATTTTACCTCCTACCCCTATACCAGCTAATTTGCTGAGTAGTGCTACATGCGGTACCTTATCGAAAGCTTTTTGAAAATCTATGTAAACAACATCTACGCATTTTTTGCTATCTAAAGCCAAGGTAACCTTGTCGTAGAAATGTAATAAATTAGTAGCACACGATTTACCTTTTCTGAAACCATACTGCAAACTACTCAACAGCCCATTATTTTCTAAGAAATTCATAATCTTAATTTTGATCAATGTTTCAAAAATTTTACATACCACTGAAGTCAGACTCACAGGCCTATAATTTCCTGCATTACCTCTAGACCCTTTCTTGAAGAGTGGTGTAATGTTAGCTAGTTTCCAGTCCTCTGGCACTATCCCTGAGTTATACGAAGCATTGAATATATTAACTATAGCGTCAACTAATTCCTCTGCACATTCTACTAGAATTTTTGGATAAATATTATCTGGTCCCGGAGCTTTTGTGGTTTTAATTTTTTTCAAATAAAGTAAAACGTCCTCCCTGGAAAATACAAAGTCCTCAAGCTGTGTAGTAGCTTGTGTCTTGCTTGTGTCAACTGTTGAGATACAGTTATCGTTAAAAACACTGGAAAAAAAGTCATTTAGAACATTTGCTATATCACCATCATTCTGAATTAAATTTCCATGCTCATCTACTAGTGGCCCAATTTGACTATTTCGAACTTTCCCAGAATTTGCGTATGCAAAAAACTCCTTTGGATTCCTGTCAATATTATCTGCCAGCTTTTGTTCCAATTCTCTTTTCTGAAACCGTACCAAATACTTAAAACTACGCCTAGCCTCACAATACTGTAGCCTGTCTGCGCTGTGACCAGTTTCTTTTAATCGACGAAAAGAAGCTTGCTTACGATTTAGAGCATCCTTAGTTTCCCTAGTGAACCACATGGGCCAAATTTTTGTGTTTACCCCTTTTCTCCTAAAAGGAACAAAATCTCCAACTGTTTTTGCTAGTTTTTCCTTAAACTCTGTCCACTGCAAATTTACATCGCTATTGTCCAAACCTGATGAAAAAACCGCTTTCAAACTCTGCCTGAGTGCGACAAAATCAGTATTTCTGAAATTAGGTACAAACCTAAAATTTTTGTCTTTGTGCATATCAAACTTAATCCCAAACCTAATGCTGTTGTGGTCACTATCCCCAATATGCTCCCCTACACATAATGCCTGTACAGAGCCTTCAACATTGCAGAAAACAAGATCCAAAACAGTATCCTGCCGTGTTCCCTCAGAAACAACTTGATCTAAAAAACAGTCACCAATTACTTTTAGAAATTCCTCTTCTCTACTATTATTGGGGTAAGAATTATTCCAATCAATGCCCGGAAAATTGAAATCCCCAATTATAATTACCGGTCCCTTACTCGACATGTCTCTAATAATACGATACATCTGTTCATCTTGACCCTGGCTTAGATTAGGTGGCCTATAAATGTTACCCAAACGTAATTTTTTACCCTTACCGCTCATCAATTCTAGCCAAACCATGTCAATATCATTAGGTTTGTCATTTATTGCCAATTCATTGCAAGTTAAAGTATCTCTAACATAAAATAAAACCCCACCACCTCTTTTACCTACTCTATCTTGTCTAAACAAATTATACCCAGGAATACACAATAAATCATCATCATTTTTGGTAGCCCATGTCTCGGTAACTCCAATTACATCCAAATTCTCATTTGTGATTATGCTTTTTAATTCTTCCATCTTGTTCCTAATACTGCGAGCATTGGTATAAAAAACCTTAAGCATGCTCAACTTGTTTTTATTCAACCCCTTACGATTTCTTGAATCAAAATTGTTGAAATGACTACTCTTATTTTCCTCCTTATTACCATTCCTAATTAAACCCAAATAGTTTGCATATTTTTGCAACCTTCTCCGTGAACCCTGCCCCCCCTTCAAACTTAGTTTTTCGACTCAGAATACTCCAAAACCAAACCACTAACCATTTTAACCCCTGTAGAACTCAGATGCAGGCCATCCCTAGCAATCCAATCTCGCTTACAATAACTCCACACATCGATGAATCTAATACTGCGCATATGGCAAATTTCTTTGAGTATCAGGTTCATGCACCTAGCCCGCTGGTTTAACCAGCTCCTATTGACTCCGTACCTGGGCAGCAACCCAACCACTTGGACACTGGTCGAACTGTTGGTTGCTTTATCCAACAGGGAATTCCACTCGTTCCTAAATTCCTCATTATTACTACGGCCTACATCGTTCGTTCCCACCCATAAAGTGACCATATCCTCCTTGTCAAATGTCCCCCTCTTCTCTGCAACCTTGTTTACATCCTTCACCCGAGCCCCTGGTAAACAACACCTAGCCACCTTACGTTTTACCCTCCCGATTAAATTTCCCACCTCACGCACCATAGAATCCCCCAATATTACCCCCTTCGTCTCCCAGTCTGTCTCCTTACTGCTAACTTCCCCCTTCTCCTCTGGAATAATCCCACTAACTAACTCACAGCTAATGCCCACATCCTTTTTAATAACTTCCCCCTTTCCATCTGAATTGTTTACCTCCTCTGTCCCACAACCTGAGGCTATTTGGGCCTGCAAAATGGTCATCCTATTTTTTAAGTCCAGGAGCTCAGCACACTTAGTGCAAGTGAAATCATCCTCAGAAATGGACTCCTCTTTTCCCTCATACAGGCAGAACATCTGACAAATGTCGCAAGAAATCCACCTGCTCCCCTTCCCATTCTTAACCTCTTTCAAAATACATATAACACCCATAATAACTCAAATGATCCACTTATACAAAAGCAATGCAAAAAGACAAAAGTGCAAAATTTTAAGAGTAACTACTAATAATTAAAATAAGAAATCATTTGAGATAAAGATACAAAGAATGCAGATAACTAAGTCAGTAGTAAATAAAAATAAACTAACTTGCTACACCCAACAAAGAACACAGGCCTAACAACAAAGGAATCACCACATTTTAGGCTTAGCTCAAAAAATTGAAAAACACTTTAAGAATGCAAGTAAAGCAAAAATAAGTCTCAATGCACAGAAATACTAAATTATATGCTGAAATACAATAAAAATACCAACACTGATACAATAAAAACAAACAATTTACATTAAAAATATCACTTAGCTCAGAGCAGCAAAAATCTCCCCTGCAACACTGGCGCCCTCTAGCGGCGGATAATAAGGGCGAAACTGCAGTCTTAGGATGCTATGATCGAGCTGTGGGTGCATTTGCTACAGTTCTGCTTCAGCCCTGGCTTACGGGCGGTAACTCATTGCACATTACCCAGCTTTAGCCTTCAAATTTCGAGTTGAGCCGCACCATAGTTTGCGGACGCTCGCTGGTAAGATAAATTCACTTTATCTACCAGTTTGTTGGCTATCTTAGCTACAATAAGAGGATTTTTGCCTCCGGCTCGATCATTGGCTATTTTTAACTGAGGAGCTCATAATAAGGGCGAAACTGCAGTCTTAGGATGCTATGATCGAGCTGTGGGTGCATTTGCTACAGTTCTGCCTCAGCCCTGGCTTACGGGCGGTAACTCATTGCACTATTATTAATGTCATAGAATTGCAATAATCTTCTGCTTCGGATTGATTACTATTTCTCCATTGTGGTTCGTTTTGGTTTATGTACACTCGACGCTGGATATAACGACCGTCTCCGTCCTACAAAAAACGGTCTTTATAATGAGTGGTCGCTATAAGAGGTAGAACATAGAGTATATTGGGATACAGTTGGGGGTTTTCTCACCGGTCGTTATATTAGGATGGTCTTTATAACGTGTGGTCGTTATAACGAGCGTCGACTGTATCTCATAATTAGGCAACAACTCCAAGTAGGCATTTTTTTATCAATAAATTAATGGTACAGAATGAACTGCATAAAATTGTTGGAAATTCTGGATGACTGTAGGATTGCAATAATTTTCAAAAATTTCTACATGGGATTAAATATTGTTTTATTTTAAAAATCATATCAATATATCATATCTCTCGTTCCTGTTTAGTTTAGTTTTATTTTATAGTAAATTGCACGAAGTATGAGATTATAAATGTGTTATTGCTCCATGTAAAAGAATTAATAACTCAGCTAATAAAACGAACTGATGGTGAAAAGTTTTGCAAAATGTATGTACCGGAGAAATAAAGCAAAATAACCACAACTTTTGAACGACAATCCCTTCTTGAAAGCTCTAATAAGCTAGTTCTAAACTTTTAAAACTTCCTTTCATTAAAATAGCTTCAAAATGCATTACTTAAATTTTATTTTCTCAAAGCTAAACAACATCGTAGCTTAAATGTAGTTCTGAAGTATCGGCCGTAGTTTTTCCTCTTTCTTTTTTTTCCTCTACACTGTTTACGCAAACGAAAAAGAAGAAACGTACTATAAAATGCGTTTTATACTCGAGTCTTCCTTTATACTCTCGAATAAAAAAAAGGGAAAGTAAAATGGGTCGCACATAAATCATTCTGTTTCAGAGCTTTTCAGACAGATTCTTTTTTATTCAATAGATATAAATAACGGGCATATATTCAAATCAATGTTAACCCTACAAAGAATACTGAGATTGTTCTTTGTTTTTGCCAGGAATTCTATACTTCAGCAAAATTTAATGGCATAATTTGGAAACATTTGCTTAATAAGTACTTTGCACTTGGTGGATTTTTTATGTATATTGTGCCACACATACAGCAATAATCTATTTTTCTATGATATCCTTTTTTCAAAATACAGTACAATCTTGTTTTTCCGGAGAGACTGGGACCAAAAGCTACCCGGAAAATTGAAAACCTGGATAATCGGTGTGATATTAATAACGAGCGAAACAAATCCTTAAAAGGGCAGACATTAATTACCGTTTGTAGGGAAAAGTTTTGTTACAAAAATACATATAATGGTTTACAAAGCTTTAAAAAGTAGATTGCACGAAAAAAAAACTGTTGTTTTTACAGCAAAATACTGGCATCCGAGGTTCCAGTTTAAAACTGTAAAATGCACATTAATAAACTGTAAAAGTACTGATTTTACAATTACTCATGCAGAAACTATAGTTTTTTTTTTTTTTTTTTTTTTTTGCAGTGTGTAAAAAGTTGTTCACATCATTTCTGAACAAAGAATTGGTCCAATGTCCTGTTTCAGACATAAACAGCACACTCTTTATTACTATTACACTGTGATAAAAAAAAATTGCTTTACTACTTAAAAAGCTATGGTGAAATAGAGTTCCATAACGGTTTTTGCCCAAAATAATTTAAAAATTTCATCTGAGCAAATTTACTTACTGTTGCTTATAAAGTGTCGTTATGTTAATTATGCTTATTAAGTGTCATTATGTGGCGTGCATAGCGCCCCTGCGGTGCCCGGTGGGGGAGCAAGTGGTTTGAGGGCGCACGATCCAGAAAAATAGCACAATAAGTTGCACGAAAAAAATATTTTTTGTTTATATTAATAGAGGCGGGTGGGACATACAAATCTTGCCGGAGAACGCACCTTAGCCTATGTACGCTACTGTTAACAAGACATGAAAATTTTTACTTTTAATGCAGCCTTTCTTTGTTTTAAAATCATTAGTAGCCATTTAATCCAAGACTGTTAAAGGAGCACTGTGTTAAAGGAGAAAAATACCGATACATGAAAATGTTACAACATTGTATCTATGTTTGTAGAAAGTTACAGTTGTTTACTGCAAACAAATTCATTGTGGTAATAATTTCTCGTAAAATTGCAACTATATTTTTTCCGCCAACCAATAGGCCCAATTTTGCGGATTATAACTAATCGGCAAAGTGGCCTATTATGGCCGATTAATCGGTACTACAGATTAATCGGTGCATCCCTACGCGGAACAAAGTCGAATACAGTATTTTTCCTGTGCAGTCCTGATTTTTTGCGGAATAGGGTGGCACAGTAACTGCGGATAATCCAAAAAAAGGTAAAAAACGATACTAGTGTGTGCAATATTTTAAAAAAGTCTCTAACACAACACATACATTTCGTCACTTTGGAAGAATAAATCTGCAACTCAAAAAAGCCCATTTTTCAGGAGTGCAATTTTTAACTTTTCAGAAACTTCTATCGCGCTTGTGCTCAAAACTATTGCGACTATTTTAATGAAACTAGCATTGAAAAAACCGCATTTTAATCTTTTTTCTAATGTAGCATGATTGACTTCAATGGCATTTTAGCTAATGACGTCATTTTAAAAGGAGTGAAGGTAGTTTGAGTTACATCAGTGTTCGACAAGAAGTGCTCCCTAGCGGATATTTTTGACACTTTTGAGTTGTAACCTTGTTTATCATAAAGAGCGATTTTTTCTGAACAAAATGATAGTAAAATGTCATTTTTCGATTTTTTTGAGTTGCAGCGTTATTCTTCCAAAGCGACGATTTAAACTATAGCGAAAAATAATACCTTTAAATGTGAAAAATATCTTTAAAAACTAAAATTGACCAATCATGCATTCGTATTTTTCCACGATCAGTATATCATCACCGTTAAAAAAAAAAAGTGTGAAACACGGTGGATAGTCCGGAGTATACTGATTGCCCAGTGCCCAATAGCATATGTAGCGATTGAAACGGAATTAGAAATGATAATAAATGACAAAAGGAAATGTCTAGCAGGAGAAAACTTTGAAAACATGCAGGGATTTATTGCAATAGAAGTAATAAAAATGTGCGTACACCACCGTCTCTGAATAATTGTTTTACCATATTTTTATCACCGCAATAAAAAAAATCATCAATAGGATGGTAAATTATTTTTATTCCGATGTGTTCAAGAAATTATTAATGCTTTTTTTTTTTTCCTTTTCAGCACTTTTTTAGCTCCTATTTTAAACATTACTTTAGTAAAGAAAATTACAACGTTAAAGAAGCCCAAATACGCCGGGATACTGCAGAGACGTGTTTCGGCGTAACAAGGAACGCCTTTTTCAATGCAAAAAATTGTGAGCTTATGGATGCACAGACAGGTGGTCGGAAGTAGCGAGCTACAGGTAGCGAAACTCGTAGCAACATTTTTTAGTAGTTTGTAGTGTAGCGCACTACTTTTAAAAAAAAGTAGAGTAGTGAGTAGCGCGATACAAACAAATAGTAGTTTGTAGCGGTTTCTGAAAACTGCTTTTAAATTTGTAATTGAAAAAAAAAATAAATAAATAAGTGAATGAAAGAATTAAAAGAAAAAAAATAGAGAAAGAAATAAATTCTTTCGAATCTGATAGGTGCAAATCTTGCACGAAAGCGCCAGCGGACTCAATGAGAAATAAGAACTATAAAAATGTAAGCTGATCTTAGATACAGCATTTTGACGCCATACATATTCTATCTGTTTGACGTCATTGGTTTATATGGCATCTTTATTTTCACATTTCGGCTAATAATTTTCAGACCCCTAAACATTCCCTGGCAAGAAATTATTAGAAATTTGAAGGTTAAATTTTTCCATCTTTTAACTTTCGAATTCTATCTTGCGGCGAATATTCGTAAAATTGCTTAAAAAAATCGTAAAAGGACAAATTAGAGCAAAAAAAAAAGTAGACAAATTCTTAGTAATATTCCGTGTCCAAATAAGTTAATTTGTTAATCTAAACCACTTTTCGATTTTTTTCGGTCAATCCTCAAACGGTGTATGCTTTTTTTTTTTATTTATCTTTTAAAAAGTAGCGAAGTAGCAGACTACAATTCAAAAGTAGTTTGTAGTCGCTACATTTAAAAAAGTAGTTGTAATTGTAGTTAACTACATTTATAACAAAGTAGTTGTAGTTGTAGTTCGCTACAAAAGAAATGTAGTTTTTCCAACCACTGGCACAGACATCCGACAAAAGCATTGTGCATCCAAAAGCTCACAATTTTTTGCATTGAAAAAGGCGCTCCTTGTAACGCCGAAACACATGTCTGCACTATCCCTGCATATTTGTGCTTCTTTAACGTTGTAATTTTCTTTACATTTGTTGCACAAAGGTATTTATATACTTCATTACTTTAGTGTATATTTTCATGCATACTTCATTAATTTTTTAGCTCACATAATCTGGGCTCTAAAGAAGGATGAAAATGCAGGTCGGATCCCTTAAACTTATCGAATGCATTTTTTTTCTACTACGTACTTTTAATTCTTATTACTCTTTTTACTTATAATACGTCATTAAAATACTGTTTTAGAACTTTATTTGAAATCGAACCCCTTACGCGTACGCTTAACTGGGACGTTACAATTTCAATATGAAAAAGGGAGGGAGCGTATAAAATTTTTGAAAGCCACTGCAACAATATTGGGAAAAAATTTACCCCAAGAAAAATCACTTTACAGCTGAAAAATTTCAACGGCGACGCGAAACTAAATGTCTGATGCAGCTCAAAAGAAAAGAAAAAGACGAATAGCAGAAATTCTAATAAATTATTTTGCACTTTATTAACTACATGTTCCTTTCATAGTCAGAAAAGAAATATTACATAAGATTTAGCAAACATATTTCTTCATAAATATGTCGCAGGTAAGCCATCCTCCAATGCGACATGGTCCTCACAGGAAAAAAAGTTCAAGATGTTTTGATTATTTTGAAATTTATTGAAAAGATAAAATTCCTTACCTGAAAGGGGAAAGCTCAAAAAAAGTAATATATAAATATAAATTTAGCATACTTTTCAATCCTTCACAGCGCCCCGTAAGCTATCTGCAAAAGGAGAAAAAATAAAGCAGACGATTTTTTATATATTTATTGAAGTCCTCCCGACTATCCCAAAAGAACTACATCCTAGGGAACCTTTAGAATTACTGGAATATTTTTCGATATTTTCAGCCGAGAAAGATATTTTTAAGATACTTTTTAGCGAAGGCATAAATTTCGATTTTCCCCTGTTCCAACTGCCGCTTTCACCCCCTGTATCGAGTCCCGAAGCGTATAACGGAAAATGGTATGCGAAATTGCAACGAAAGTTTAAAAGAGGCTTCATGCGTCTTGTTTAAATTCGCACGAAGTGGGTTCGAATTTTTTTTCTAACAAACGTCTTCGTATTTTCTTTGAAAATGTTTTGTTCTTGAAAATTTACTGGTTCATACTGTCCTCGTAAAATTTTAGTAGTTGTTATTTTTGTTTAATTACTTTTCTTCTTTAAAGTAACACTTCCGAATATTATTAATAAAAATCTCGCTAGAGCATCCAGAAAGTGTAATTCCCTCCAGTGGAAACCATATAATTCATGTCTAGATCCACGGATACGGATCTTAACTATTTTACCCAATCTAATCCCGGCCCAAGTGTTAAATTTGCAACGGAAGGTGTTTCCGTATGAATAAAGGCACATCTTTTTATTAAAAAAAAAAAAACAATTTATCTCCAAAAGACTAAGGGCGTACCCCCTCCCCTCAGATACCAGGACGACTCCCAAAAGGGACGACTTCACAACCGCAAAAAGTTGGAAAACACTCTTTAAAAGATCTCGTGTTAAATGTTCAATAACCGCATGAGCGTCATGCCCCCCCCCCACCCCTTCTTACCCAATTGGGCAACCCTGATTAAGATTTTCTCTTTAGTGAAACTTTGTATGTGATACACAGGAAATTAAGAGAGCAATGAAAGGAAAGTACCATTTCATTCATAAACTTTACCCTGCATTTCACAAAACATTTAGCTCAATCTGCATGCATATTTAATTACACAGGCCAACAAAAAAAACCTTTTTGAAAACTTTTTTAATTTTAATAGCTGATCTTGATAGATTTTTATGTGCTGAATCCAAATCTGCTTGTAGTTTTTATGTATCACCCTTAGTTTCCAAGCAAAATGTATTTTATTATATAGTCTAATACCCATTTACAGTATATAGGGAAATCAATGAAACACTGTAGAATCGTAAAAATGATTTGTATTTACAGTAAAATACTTGGAATAGTAATTTTATGTGATGATACAAGGTTCACTAGTCAACTGGAATTGCTTTATATTTTCTTTCCCTTTTTTCCTTGAAGCTTCTTGTGTAGCTTTTCCTGCGATGAATAGCTTGCTGAACTTCCCGGTGAAGTGACCAACAGTAATCCCCCATCATGTTGTAGCATGTGTTTCAGCAGTGCTGCCAACATCATCTTTGTTCATTAGACCTATTTTTTCATGTTATCTTAACTATGAAAAGCTGTTAAATTCTGAAAATGTTTCTTTATTTCATGAATGTAACTATAAAATGTGAATAAATGGTGGGTGATACAACTTTTTAAGCATCATATTTGGATTCAGCAACCTAAACAACATAAGAATAAGGTATTTTCATTAAAAAAGTTTTTTCATCGTTGGCCTGTGTTATCAATGCGATTGTTAATATATCCACAAACTACCCACTCATTTATCTATTTTTCCACACATTTATTTCTCGTCCATCCATATCTGGGGAGCGACAACTCTTTCGTTTGCACTCTCCTCAAAAATTGCCTTCATCCGGGCATTGACTCTCACCTACCTCACACCGCACAGCATAATATAAATGACTAAATTACATTCCCTCGCTGCTGCAAAATTATATCTCCCCGTTGCCACTTCATTCTTCACAAATAATAGTCGAAGCTGCCATAAAGAAGAAAGAGAAAAAGGCGAGGCTACAACACGTGACCCGACACAAATTCTGTCAGCGGTGATCTATAGGAACATATACTTTAATTTCGATCAGATTTTTTTTTCCCCCTCCCGCGTTTTATTTTTTGAAAAGATGGAAATAAGACCAGTAATGGAAGTAAGGTAATGGTCGTTACGTACCGGAGTTAGCAAGCTGGAAAAAAATATCGCAATTACGTGAATACCTTGATTTCCTTTTAAAATAAATGAACAAATGGTTTGACCGCGGTGGAGTTTTTTCTTGTTTAGAATTTTTTACAATGTGTGTGAAAGTATAAATAATGGCAATGTTCTTTGCCAATTTTTTAAAAAAGGGTTCGCGATTTTCTCTTCTTTTTTTTTCTTTCGTTTAAAATCGTATTTCTCAACAAGCCTAAGTAATTTTCTTTTCTGAATCTTTTTTATTTGTTATATCTTTTAAATTCGAGTTTGCATCTTTTATCCTCGTAAACCCGAGAAATCAGTTTTATGGTTTTTATTTATCTACATTTTATGAAATTAGAATGTCAGCTAGGTGGTGTAATAGGTAGGCTAATGTCTACCAACTACACCACCAAAAATACAATAAAACGAACCGAGCATTGACGATAGAGCATAAAACTGCCGTACCATAGATCAAATCTCGGAAAGAAAATAGATGATATTGAATAGTTAGAAAAAATGTCTGCAATAAACTATCTCCAGTACATCTTTATCATCACTCCTTGCTGCTTGAGTTGCATGGAGTCATTTACTTGACTTCTACTTCACTTGATTAGAGTGTAGTTCAAAAATTTGTGTACATATGGTGCAGCTGCTTTTGTGAAAAATCAGACATTTCTATGAGCATTACACTAAATGTAAACGAATGATAATATACAAAAGGGAAAACATAATGTCAATAACAATAATACAACAATAATAATCAACAATAATAACATAAGGACAGCAAAATACCACTAAGTAACGAAAGGGCAGTCTAAATATGTATTAGTTATACGAAATTGCGGAAAAAGACTGAATTTCTCATTGTTCTTTGGTAACGACTGGTTTAATAAATTACTTCAGTTAACAATGGACGCTAACAATAGACGATCAACACACTGTAGAGCGCTCTTGCGTTATGCACTTCTGAATTTGAAATTTAAAGCAGTTCAGTTTGTGCGCAAATGCATAGCTTTTACTTCCTTGTACTAAATGAAGGAAGTATTGTAATCACGAAAAAAAAATCCACAAACATCGGCCCAACTTAACTTTAACTGTTCAATGTTCATTCTACTAACCAGAGAGGTATTGAGAGAGATTGTTGAGTGTTGACTTTTTTCCTGCTCATCAGTACTTGTCTATTATGTATCTCCAAATGTATAGACAGTCGACGCTCGATATAACGACCGTCTCCGTCCTACAGAAAACGGTCTTTATAACGAGTGGTCGCTATAAGAGGTAGAACATAGAGTATATTGGGATACAGTTGGGGGTTTTCTCACCGGTCGTTATATTAGGATGTTCTTTATAACGTGTGGTCGTTATAACGAGCGTTGACTGTAGTACTTTGAATCATATTTGAGTTAACTTCAACGCGTTTTTACGTATCTTACCTTTATAGATGCAGATATAGAGTCGTCCACAAATGGTGTCGCGCTTTATTGGGATTGAAGGATTAAATTGGGACAGTTTGTAACAAGAAGTGTGACATCATGCATTTTTAAATGAAATTTCCCAGTAAAAACAGCATGAAATATCGCACCCCAGGTAGCACAAAAAACGTTTAAACGTTTTATAAACGTTTTTAATCCGTTGTCACAACGTTAATAACGATTTTACAACCTTTAAAAAACGAAGTGTGCTACTTGGGACACCAAGAATGAAAAGAGCACTTTTAAAATTGGATTAACATTGCAGATGTGCTCCTTTCATTCTTGGTGTACGATATGTCAACGGGAGGGAAGATAGTAAGGTGAAGTGTTTGGTGTGACTCTTTGTCGCAGGGGAAGGGAGCAAGGGGTCGAATTTGTTTTTAAAAACTTGACACCATTTATGTGCAGCCCCTGTTATTTGGCAAGTGCATCATTGTGAGAAAAAATTCTAGTGGGGTACATTATTTTTAAACTACGTTTTCTGAAAACTAATGTTATTTTTATTCTATAAAGAAAAGTATTAATAGAAATAAAAATAGCATATTCCATTTGAAATATTTTCATTCCTTCAATGAACTTGGCTCAAATGGAATTTTCAATTTTCTTCTTACAAGCAAGTTCTGTTTCTAACTTCACCTAACAACGCTATTCAAATCACTTCTGAAGCAAAACCCCGCGGAGGAAAAAGTCAGCTAAAAACAGTTCTAAACACTTAACCAACTTTCCAAAAATAAAGAATACGCCATTTTTTTTCTATACTATTGCCTTCTCTAGCTATTATTACAGTCTCAGAAAACTGCAACATTAGTAGCAACAAAATGAAGCCGTCAGCAGACGATTTCAAAAAAAAAAAAAAAGAGAAAGAGAACGCAGGGAGAGATATCGTATTGTGTGTTCTCTTCCTTTTTAGGAAGTTTTTTCCTTTTCTAACCGAAAGTTTTTCGTCATAAATTGCATCGTTACTTATAAATATCGATCTCGGAAGTGCATGCGACGCCCGAGGCCGCCCATTTTCTAGCAATTTTCGATGGCCTAGTATTTTTAGAGGGCGCATCTTTTATTTTATTTAATAATTTTCATCTTTTTTTTTTTTCATTATTGTTTGATTTTTAGTAATGTCATTTCGGTAAGCGACTGAAAAAGCTTATGCAGCTCATTCTGTTTGTATAGAAATATCGTCTGGAACAAGAGATATATTTTTATTTATAAACTCTAAAGCTTATTGAGTCACGTTCTTGAGTACTTTTCTCTGATGTTTGTTTCCATTGTGTTTTTAAGCTTTGTTATCCAATAATAATTTCCAAAAAAGAAAGAATAATTTTAGGTAATTTTTAGTCATGTCAAGCTGGCAACGTGATTGATAATGCTCATGATCATCTCATTCTGTTTGTAAAACATTTTTTTTTAAATAACTTGGCTATAAGAAAAATGTACCGAGTTGTAAACAAAACACTAAAAAGTGAATTGTTTTTATAGTATAATACAGTTAATTTTATAGTAATAAACTATAAAAATTTCTATTTTTACAGTAATAAACTGCAAAGTTCCCAATTTTGCAGTACAAAACTGTAAAATTGCTTAATTTTACAGTAATAAACGGTTAAGTCTCTAATTCAACAGTTTATTACTGTTCGTTTTACAGTTTTAAACTGGAACCTCTGCTGCCAGTATTATGCTGTTGTTTTTACAGTAAAATCCAGCTAAATTTTACGGCAATAAACTGAAACATTTTTAACTTTACGGTAATTAAATGTAAAATTGCTAAATTTACAGTTCGTTACTGTTCATTTGACAGCTTTAAATTGGAACCACTGCTGCCTAAACAACAGTTCCTTTTTTTGCATTGAAGATATATTTTTGTTCGTTAAATCTAAAGCTACCTCTGTTATTTTTTTCAAGTATTTTTCTCTACTGCTTGTTTCTGCTGCTCTTTGAAGTGTCATCGTCAGGTAACCAAAAAAGTATTGTACAATTTAAATATTTATTTATGTCATCTTGGCAACGTGATTGGCAATGCGCATGAGAAGATCATCCTATTTGTAAACTTATGTTCTTTAAACTTTCTAGCTTTAATCAAATCCAGGGCCCGATCAAACCTAAGTGATGCCCAGGTCCTGATAAAATGTTGATGCCCCTCTCACAAGAAAATCCTTACATTTTCAAAGTAGTAGGAAAATGAAAGAAATTTACCCCATTTTGGTGCCCAAAAAATTGTGGTGCCCAGGTCGTTGGACCTGTAGGACCTTGCGTTAGTTAGGCCCTGATCAAATCTACCGACTATAAAATATTATATACTGTCTGCCCCGCTTAATCTGGTAACGGATAAACGGATAACCCCGCTTATACGAATAAAATATCCTGGAACGGAATATTTCCCCTGCCATAGACGCGATGCTAAAAATCCCTGCTTAAACAAATACCCCGCTTAATCGAATAATATTTCTTGGAACCAACAGTATTCGTTTAAGCGGCGCCGACAGTATTTTTGTTCATAAATTCTAAAGTATGTTGAGTCATGTTCTCAAGTATTTTTCTCTGATGTTTTATCAATTTACCAATCCCTGAGTCAAAATTATATAGTAATAGTGTGTTAAACCAATTTTTTTTTCTTTTAAAACTGCCTTTTTTGGATCACATTTTGTCTTTGAACTAATGAAAATAACAACTAAATCCAAAAATGAGGCCACTTAGTGACATGGAGCTGTTACGAGCGGGACGAAATGTTTTTTTTTTTTTTTTCGCGGAATGACCCACATTCTTCTTTAAGAATAAGTGCAAATGTCGAATGCCGGCTTCATATTGGTAAATGCATAAAATTAGCTTCCAGAACATTTACTAGTTAAATGATGATAAAAATTTCTGTACGAAAATGAATTAGAATCGGTTGCTTTAAACATTTAACTTTTATCTACGTTTCTTATGTTTATTATTTGCGTTCATATTTTTGTTACGAAACTACTTTAGATGAAAAAGAAAATAGAGATAAAGTAATTTTAGAAGTAAAAATCTAATTTCCACTAGATAAGATTCGTCTAGCTTCCTTGTATGAAATATTTGTTCTTTCCATTTGCGAGAGAGGCCATGAATCAGAAAATTAGTTTCTGCTTTTGAGACAAGTGCGAAAAATTGTAATTCGGTTCAGTCAAGAGTTCCAATAAAAGAAAATACGCATTCTATTTAACTCCTACATTGTCTCTGTTCGACATTTTATCAAGTCTCGCCAGGAGTATGGGATAAAAGTGAAAACATTAAAAGCCTTCAGCTTCAATTCACGCTTTAGAAGCATTTTAAAATTTAAAAACGAAAGAAAAATAGATGATACTTTTAGTCACGCTTCGAACCCTCCTCAAATAAATTACCCTTTCCTCGAATTTTCCCCGTCTGCGTTTAATCTCTGGAAATTGCCTTTTCTTAAAATGGGCGACACGCGCGAAGTGGAAGTCGAAGTAAATGGCGCGATTACCGCCGGAAAATGTAGACTCTATATTCTGAGTCGCGCGACATTGCTGGATAATTAGAAGCAACCAATTACACCTGATCCCGCCAGATGGCAGGCTTTACCTACCGTGACTGGGATATTCTGTCGTTGCAATTAACCTTAATTTCATTATGTAAACTACCGGAACCTCTATCTTTAGCAAATGAACGGGCATAAAGTTTTATTTCCGGGATTTTTTTTTTTCCAAACGTCATAGAAATTGATTTTATTCACTTGTTAATTATGCGTTCCTCAAGCTTTTGCAGAATCCATCTGGTAAATTTTGAACTTAAATCTACAATTTGTAAGTATGCTTTAAACTGATGAAATTTGCATTACTGATAACTGATTTCAATTGGTTTTGCTTTCTTTATAATCATCGAAAAGAAACATACATTTTAAATTTATCAAGAACAAATGAAGTACTAAATATATTGGGTGTATTTTAGCAACCTATCTCCTCAAAAGAAATGGCGCACCCCCCCCCCCCCCCCACAAAAAAAACCACGATGATCCATTAAACGAGAGTCGCAGAAATAGAAAAATGCCCCCAAATTTGCTTTCCTAAAAATGCGTCACCATATTCTGCAGGGCCGGTGAGCAGGTCTGAATGGATGGAGCACCGGGTCATTGGCAGACCACCATTAAAAGAGGGTCCACACGACGTTTGATGGACCAAAAAGGAAACATACAGCAATTTGTACAATTTGTACAGCAATAGTTCAGCTGCAGTGTCGTCGGACTGATGCTCCAAGTACACTATGATGTTTGTTGGATTGCTATAATTTATTACGCTATCTATAAGGGATTAGCACATTTAATCAAAATAAATAGTGAGCAGTGAGTGCACTTATAGCGCAGCTATCACAATTTAAAATTATTATTTATACGAATTTCAAACATTCTTTCCAAGTCTACTAAGTTGATCCGGATTAACAGAAGATCTGGAATATCAGGGACCGGACAAACGAGCTTCTGCAGTAAAGATTAAAAAATTTTGTAAAATGTTGTCGGAAATAAAACTTTACAAAGCAATTTTTTTTTCCTGTGCAGTTATTTAAATAGAAGAAAACTATGTTTTGATCAGTAAATATTCCTTTTCCAGGTAATGTTCCCGGGAATAGTGAAAGACTGCTTTACTTGTGGACGACTGAGATGCTCAACGAAACATCACAGCAGTATACAAGCATACCTCTTTTCCAAACTAAAGTTCTCAATTCTACAGGAAAATTGAGCGTTTCTTTAACCATCAGTGATGGAGGTAAGCCTGAATTTGTATTGCATTTCATAACTACTATAAAACATAAACAATTATACTGATAAGTTTGCAGTGCTTTTATACTTGTCGAACGAAGTGGTACATAAAATGGGCAATATCATTTTATAAATAATTACCGACGTCAGTCAGAAGTTTATGGAGAAGATTAAAAGAAAAAACGTATTCATTTCCGTACATTGCGTTGTAACAAAGTTTACCGGATTCTTTCATCATCTATAGGTAGGATGTGTGCACGGACTTTTTCGTCAAAAGCTCAAAAAAAAGAGCCGACCTGACTCTTCGCTGCTCCAACAACGGGCGCAATAAAGCAGCCGATATCCGAATCTTGCTGTAAATAATCGCCTTTAAAGTTGAGCGCCACAGAGAAGATAAAGCCGCCCTTTCTCTTCTTTTATTTCCACATTATGTTGAGAAAAAGTTTCCCTTTTTTTCCGCTCTCTTATCTCCTCTTAGCCTGCTACCCGCAACTTAGCCCCGGAAAATGATGATGCTTATATTTATATGGTAATGCTGTCAGCTGGTTGGTTATGCAAAAGAATACCCAACTGGAGTCTGCCAGTCGCTGTGTGCCTCTTTTCCAATTCATAAGAATGATCCCTTTTTTTCCTACGCCCTCCATTTTTTCTAAGTTCTGAAGAGTTGACCAAAAAATGAGGACGTTAGAAGTTGGATTTTACTCACGAATTGTAAACGAAATATTTTTTGTATGAATAATGGGGTAGATCGACTAATGCAAGAACACCCTCCAGTGCCTCGTCATTTGTTTTTAAAAATAAAGTTTGAAAGTTTACCAAGTTCTATATTTTTCCAAGTTTAAAAGTGAATAAACAGCTCTTAATTTGTTTTTAAAATAAGGTTTCGAATGTTTTTCTAACCAAGAAATCACACGAATAGTGTTATAATAAAAAACAAACGTTTAAAAAAGTTGCAATCGAAACAGCAAGTTAAAAATATTTTTTATGCATACATTTTTGGCCCTAGTTCTTCCATTATTTTGACATACAAAGCCTTAAAGTCTGCCGAAGTTTTAGGAAAGGCTCCAAATTAAAAAAAAAAAAAGACTAGAACAAGAATTGAACGAAAATTGACTAGAATTGAACAATTTAATAAGTTATTTTTTGGCAGTTTACGATGAATCCATCAAAGCCGTTTTGAAAATTTAATGGAAGTAGTAATAGGAGGGTGGGGCAAAATGGCCTCTATTTTTTTTTTAAAACTTAAATCCAGGTAAGAAAAACTGAAAAACCTTTATAAAATGCTCTAGAAGGTCAAACTCTTAAGTAGCCATTTAAAGCTCATAAGTAAGACAAAATGACCACTGTATCCAAGTATAATCAACGTCAGGAAATGAAGGAAAAACTGCCGTTTTAAGTATCATAAAAATAGTTAATTCCATTATAATGACACAAACTAAGCATTACAGTAACGTTAACATAGATATTAATTTTTTCTAAAGTTTTGTTGATTTTAATTATGAATCAATGAGTGACTGATTGGTTCTGTGAACACTGTTCATTGTGCATTTTGGTGTAACCTTACACAGAAATTGGGGAAACGTTATGCTATAGTTACATTACTATGGCGTAACCTTACACCAGATATGCCGGTTAAGTTACTCTACGTATTTCTTTTTTTTACAGTGCTTAATGAACTGGTATTTAACTTTGAAAATGCTATCCAGTTTTCTAAAATTGAGCAAAGAATTCCGGGATTTTTTATTTGTTTATGTGCATAAAATGCAATATTATTCAAGAACAGAAAAAGTAAAGTTGAGGTTTAAACAGCAATCGTTAATTTTCTCTTCTTATCTGAATGTATTTCATGAGGATTGTTTGCTTTAATGTTTATCCAATACCTTCCATCGCCATTTGCTTATTTTGTGTTTTCTTTTCGCCAAATTTCAACAAATTTCGAGCCAGCCCGTTCCACTCCCAAGCAGCCTCGGCGCATCCCCTCGCGTCATTTCCTGCCAGTACTTGCCAGCAAGTATTGATCCCCAGAGCTCATTTTCTCGCCGAGATAGGTGTCACCATTAAGATTTTCCTATCGCATTGTAATTAAAGGTGTTGAACCAAGAAGAGATCAGCGCTATCTCCTGCAAAAAGAAGTTTCGCCCATATCTCATTTCATCGTCCATCAGGGCTTGTACGCGGGAGGAGCATAATTACCTTCCAAAACCCAAACTCTTATGAGAAAAAAAAACCGCAAAGCTAAGAAAAGAAGTTAATTACCACCGATTATATATGAACCACTTTTTTTTCTCAGCTATGTGACTGTCGTTTGAGTTCCAATTAAGAAACGAAGAATGACTGACAAATAACGTGCGATTATGCGCGGGGCGGGGGGGAGAGGGGGGGAGCTATACCCCGATGAATAATTTATACTAAATAATTAACGGTACATTAGATGGCAACCCTTTTTTTCTCTCTCTCTCTCCTTTCACCATTTTCCCCCGAACGATCCTCAGATAAATTTTCCTTGACGTCTAACAAGATTAATCAGATCAGAATGAAAAGCATTGGAAAGAAGTCTTGTTCGGAGTATTTTAACCTGAGATTTCAACGCAATAGATTGCAGAGACAATCTCCGTTTAATTAATAATGACAGATAATGATTGTTTCCGAAGCCTCTCCCCCCCCCCTCCCCCTTTTTTTCTAGAGCTTTAGTGGGAGCTTTTAAATAGCTTATGGGGTCTTAAAGGAATATATTGCTGTGGTCATGGTCTGAGCTGGGGAAATTTAAATAATTTCTGTCGACGAGGAGACGAGGAAAATTAAATAAAAGTCGGATTCTCTGTTTTTCAATAACGAAAGTAGTGACAGAACATTTGTATTTTAATCTGTTGTGAGCGGGGAAGCTTTTAGAAACTTTTGAACTTAAAAATGGTGTTCTGACGGAGATTAATTGGTTGGGCACTTTTTTTTTTTTTTTTTTTGTAGTATTTAGTGTTGAAAAGAGATGCCCGACTGTTATTTCCGAGTAAGCGCCAAATCTGATGAACATGCAAAGATTTTAACGTCGAAAAATTTCATAGAAAAAATGTATGTAATACTGTTTGTTATTGTAAAAATCAACGTCTGTCAGTCTATTACTCAAAAAGGGTGTTTGTGTGTTTGTTTGTATGTGTGGGTGGGGAGAGTAGATTCCAAATGTAATGTAACATTTGAAAACATAAAAATGTGTAGTTCACATTTCCAACAGAAAAGACTTTAAAATATTTTACCGTATAAATCAACAGAACCGACGTGAAAAGATATTCGTATTGGGATTGAAAAGAAATTAGGGACATTGGGACATTGGACATTTCTTTCAACCAAGTCAGATTTTTAACTGATCCTCAATCCGTAACAGCATTGATAACTAAAATAATTGCTCTCCGGATATCAATTCCAATTTGCCATTCTATTTCAGACCTCGAGTTAACGCATCTCACGGTCACCATCAAGGTCGAAATTCCATACTTTGTTCCTTTCATGAATACTATTCTACAAAAATAATACTGAGAATTTTTAATAGAAGAGTTCTTGTTTTAATAAAATAAGATTGAAACTAGTCCTCAATTTTTAAAAACAGTACTATGCTTAAATAATTATCTTCTTGATGCCAGGTTCGATCTGTCATTCAGTTTTAAATTTCAAATCAACGAGCATATCAAGAGAAAGAAATCGTATTTCGTTTCTTGAATAAACATGGTTGCATAAAATTAACACCGTGAGTTTTGAATTGCAAGATATTAGTTTTCCTTTTTATAAATGGATATTTAAGCTGTACACCGTAAAAAACGAATGTTGTTTTTACACTATAATACAGCTAATTTTATTGTAATAAACTGTAAATTGCCAATATTACGGTAATAAACTGCAAAAATGCTAACTTTGCAGTTTATTACTGTGCATTTTCCAGTTTTAAACTGGAACCTCTGCGGTCAGTAAGTATTATAGGGTAAGTGTTCCAGTAGTCGGTCATTTAAGAGATCTTTTGTGGATCTTGGCTAACCTAGACCTTTCAGCTATCAATACAGCAACAAAAACAAGGTAAAACTTTAGAATGAACCTTTCTGATAGTGAATCACCTACTTGTTTCAGAAATTAATAAAAAAAAAAACTTATGTTAAAATCCAAGCTGTTGTCAACACTAGTAAATGCTCCAGTAGTCGGCCACAGAATCATCTTAGCTGAGAAATAAGCAGAATCGCAATCTTGGATGACGAGCACACCATTCAAAATGAAATGACTCATTACTTATTCAAAAAAAGGACCCAAAACTTAACTGCCACTGGTTGATGATTGAGGATAGGTACATGAATGTGTGAATGCGTCATATCTGATTTTGAATTAAAAATGTACTATTTATGAGGAGTTTTATGTCATTGTGGCCGACTACTGGCGCACTTACCCTACTGTTGTTTTTACTGTATAATAGAGCTACATTTTACGGCAATAAACCGTAAAATTTATAACTTCACAGAACCTGTAAAATTGTTAGCTTTACAGTTTATTACTGTGAATTTTACAGTTTTAAATTGCAACCTTTGCTGTCAGTATTATACAGTAAAAACAACGGTTTATTTTTGGCAGTATACGAAACATTGATGAGCTGAAATAATTGTCTTCTTGAAACTAGACTGAGCCTGTCTTTCAGTTCCTGATCTCAAGCTAACGCGTCTCGCACCCCATATATCACGAAAATAAATCATATTTTGCTTCTTGACAAACTTCTCACGCCACTAATACTCTGAACAAACCTCGAAGAGGATTATTACAGTGTGCTCTCCCATTTTATAACCACCCAGCTTATAAAAGTAAAAAGAGCAAAAAAAAAAAAAGAACTTGATGCTACCAATCCCCCTCCCTCCTCCCCCGCGTGTAATAATAAAACCACACGCATCCTATAAAAGGGGCGAGATGGACTCTTTCATGTGCAAATGATATCACGCGTTCCAACACCTACGATGAGGTGGAAAAAGGTTTTGCAAGTTCACGAAGATTTTTTTTTTTTTTTTGCCTTTCGCTCTCTCTCTGTGGCATTATTATTATTATTATATATGTTATGATTCAGTGTGGCCCGGGGAAAATGGCGGAGGTAAAAGAGATTTAGTACTGCTCGGTACGGGTGGAAAGTGCGTCGAATGGAAGTTTTTAGTCTGAGAAAGGGTGTACCGGTTATATTACTTCTGAGGGGATTGGAGGAACCTCCGAGATTATGGGGAAGTAATAGCGTGCAGGGAAGAAAGTATTCACTCTCTTTTTTTCTCTCTCTCTTATTTATTTTATAAACCTGGAACTTTTTTCCGAAACAAAAAATTCAACAAAAGAGGGTAAACCAAAATCGTGTTCCATGTTTCTGCACTGCAAAACATGTTATTTTTACAGTATAGTAGAGCTAATTTTATAGTTATTTTACACTGAAACCTCTGCTGCCAGTATTATGCTGTTGTTTTTACGGTATAATCCAGCTAATTTTGTGGTGTAAGTATTGTAATGTGGCCCAGTATTTCTCTAATTTAAAAGTTTAATTTTGAAGACAAACGTTCTGGTTACAAATTTTGACCTACCGTTTGTACGAAAACAATATTCAAACTTATGACAATATTCCTTTAATATCTTAAAATCGTTTTTAAGAATCCTCCCCAGTTGTCCCTGCTCAAAGGTTAACCTTTTGGATCCGGGATGTTCATATAGAAATTTTTCTTTCGACCCAGGTAGTACGACAGTTGAACCACGGATTTCTTTTCCATTGAAAAGAGAAGGTATAAACTGTCGTACCAGACGTATGAAACCTTGAAAAAATCCCCGGCTACAAAGGGTTCGAGTGAAAATCTCAACCCTGTCCTCTAAAAAAAAAAAAAAAAGACTTATGATACAACATGTGCACCGCCCGGTTCCTACAGGTTTCCTCTCGAAAGCTGTTAGGTGGAATCGTTTAAACATTTTCATACCAATAATTTGAATCATGCAAACTTTTATGATGTATATTTGCCTGAATTCAATGCACAGTTTGAAAGATCCTTGATTATGAATAATTTGTGAACGAACTAAAAAAGTACAGCTGCAAATAGCAATTGTTTTGGCTATGTTGATTGTAAAAGTAAATGATCTAAAACTTTGACAAAGCTTTTATTCACATTCAAAACCAGCTTCAAATCTATTCAAGCTTATACATTAAAAATATAATAATACAGCAGTTCTTCTTTTTAAACTGTTTTTATTTCTCTCCTTTTCTGTAATAAGAAGAAACCAAAAAATTTACGTTTTTTTTTAAAATACACATGTAGTTTACCAAAATTGTTAAATGTCTCGTTTTGAAGGGAGGGAATGTAAATGGCCATCTTATCCATTCACATTGATGATTGTTACTGGTCCAAACACGAACAAGCACCAACTTCCCGGTATGCTTCACAGTAATAACCTGTTCTTTTATCTTCTTGAAATATAGATATTTGGAACCTGATGAATGCATTCTAACATTTATATTCCATTCGTTATCACTACCAAGTTAACTGACAGTCATAACCGAAGAGAACAATCAGTTATCCTTCCGTTCCAATTACGGTTTCGCCATTTCCGCTAACACAGCGCGCTAACTAACATTTCATAACCGGTTTCGTGCTGTTGCCAGATTCACGTGATGAAAATCATCGAAATAATCGCCGCGGCCTGTGCTACTGATAAAGCCACGGCTGTAATATGCGATGCCAGCCGCCATTTCGTAGCTCGAGTTATATGAGCGGCTAGAAATCGAAATCAAATATTGATCCCCGAGTGTAATTCAATTTGTGATTTAGATTATTAGATAATGTTACACGTGCACAGTGGGAGAAAGTGGTTGGTATGCGTAGATGGATATTTTGTACAATGAATGGTTTTGAATCGCTCTCGTGACATTCTCGAATAGCCTGCATAATTTGTGAATTCTCTTGAGCTTCGGTCTGGAATGGTAATGTTTCACTCAGAATTTCGTCTCAACAACTGCGAGATCTTTGATGCAGGTGTACAGTTAAAATTCAATTGAAGAGGACAATTCCAATTTTTTGCCTGTTTTGTGTTTTACATTGATGTATGTGCAGAAAAATGTTATCTTTTATTCTGTACAAAAACGAGAACATCTCCAACCAAAAAGATAGATATTGAAGAAACGGGGCTGTGACAGATGATGTTACAAGAAAAGAATGGTACACAGTTCCTCAATAACTCAATGTATTATTTTGAAACTAAAGTGTTTGTATCAAAAGACTTGTATTGTTTTTTATACTATTTATGAGAGCTGAATATTATCTGTCTCTTTATTTGTCTCTTATAATTAAAAACCCAAAATGCATTTGGACTGCTTTGTGTTACTGAAAACACTGGGCCACATCTACCCGATTTAAGGCGGAATAAGTGCGACTTCCATTTATGAGAGCTGAATATTATTTGTCTCTTATAATTAAAAACCCAAAATGTATTTGGACTGCTTTGTGTTAATGAAAACACTGGGACACATCTATCCGATTTAAGGCGGAATAAGTGCGACTTCCATTTTTACGAGCACCGTTAAGGTGGAAGTCCGATTTTTGCTCAACACGCATGCCATAAAACCCGTTTTGGAGGGACGCAGCCATTCACAACACACTCACTCACGCAGAGAAAGGACAAGGACAGGAGAGAGTGAAAGAACCGAGACGGGATTCGAATTCCTCATCCCCGGTCGGACTCCTCTGACCACTAGACAAGTTTTCCGACGCTTTGTGTATCTGGAGCAAGAATAGAGCAGCTCCAATACATAGCAATTACTTGAACAGTGAACTCTCACTTATACGCCGCCTCATTTATGCGCCTTTTTCACTTATACGACGATTTTAAATGATCCCAGCTCATTCCATAGCAAAATAATGATTGTATCATTCGTTTATACGTCGCTCTATAGATAAATATTTCACTTATGCGCCGAATTTTCCCTAAAATTAAAAAAATATATATTTATTTTTTTAAGAAATAAGCATTTTTCTTCACTTTCCTCATTAATCTTTCGCCTTTATTGCTCACGGAAGGCATTTTTAATGAACTAAAGTTCGGAGAGAGACAATTACCTATTATGGATCGTTTTAAAGGGAACAGTTTGTAATTAGGTATGCTACAATTTGTGTTTTCTCTTTATCATTGTAGTTACGTTACAGTAATTGCCAAACCATATTAATATGTCCCTTTTCTACAGAAACTTCTTATTCATTCTCTCATTAGAACCTATGTTGCGTTTTAGTCCTGTAAATAGGCTTGTTCGCTTATACGTCTCTCTCACTTATGCGCCTTATTCTATTGGTTCTTTGGGCCGGCGCATAAGTGAGAGTTCACTGTATTTTATTAAAAAATCATAGCCAATGAGTCTATTCAAGGGCGGATCCAGCTTCTGGCTAAGGAGGGGGTCATTTTCGGAAAGGGGGGGGTCAAAGTGCAATTTTTGGGTAAAAATGGGGGGTTTTGACTATTTTTTCGTAATATAAGTACCAAAAATGCAATTATATTTTGTCGGTTTGCTATATTTTGTCGGTTAAGGGGGGGTCATGACCCCCATGACCCCCCCTCTGGATCCGCGCCTGAGTCTATTGTGACGTTTCTGATGATTTATGCATCATGCATGATCATAGTAACTTTTGCTTATCAGAGCTGTTTCACAAAGATGTTTCATATTATGTCTCTTGTTGTCCCTCATAAATTATGGAGGTTTCTTGTTTTTAATTAAAATATCAGAATGCTTTCCCTATGACAAAAACTCCTGTGAAAATTATGATCAATATACAAGAATACAATGATTTTTTCCCTAAATCTTACTCTCGAACTGAAAATATCAGAAAAAAAAACAGTAGCAGGCGTCAGTTCGTTAACGAGACCCACCATTCCGTTGGACTAGAGTAATGAGAAGAATCCTGGAGCGTACTGGTGTTTCCAAAAACAAAGCTTCCTTTCTTCACCCTACAACGTGTTGCCACACTTAACATAATTGCCGCTCCCTCCTCAATCGCCCAGAAAAATCCCTCGAAAAAGGGAGGAAAAAAAACTGAATTGATCGATAAAAACAAATCGGGAATTGTACCGAGGCGAAAGAAATAACAAATTCGCATCAAAATGGCGCTATGTTACAAGTGAACTTTTTTATATTTTTATGTTTCCTTTTTTAATTCAATTTTTTTCGTTGTAAATTGTTCGCTAATGACACGAGCTTGAAAGGTTTTTCCTTTTTTTCGTATTGATTAAGAAAAAGGGGGTAAAAAGGAAGCGTAAGGTTTTAAATCCCCGGTGATTCGACGTTGGCTTTTACACCATCTCAAAAACAATCGATAAACATTTTTCGGTTTCGAAATCGATAGGTACAGGTGCTTCCACGTATCCGTAGTGTAAATGAACTAACGTTCTAAACTTCTAAGAGATTTTCTGTCCTCCAGACTTCTTTCATCTCAGAATTAACACAAGGAACACTGCCCACCATGAAAATTGTCCTTTAGTATAAAATATGTGCTTCTAGAAAATTTTTGTGGCTAAAAATAATGAATATGTAGTTATTTTTAGAACACCATTTCTCCAAAAAACCAAAGTTTAGCCTTTTTTTCTTTCATAACTTTTTTACTGTCTGTAAGGAAAAATTTCAATCACCTTCATTAAACACATATCGCACTCACTATTGTGCTTTAAACTTTGTTTATGCAAATCTTTGTAAAATATTTAGATAGAGGAGGCTTTTATCTCAAGAACAAACTCAAAATGTAGGAACACTGCAAAAATAAATAGTTTTTTAGCATCAAAGTTGAAATGCGATAACTATATGGGGGCCAATAACTATACCGTTCCCCCTACACTGAAGATATTAAATTGTTGTTTTTACACTATAATACTGGCAGCAAAGGTTCCAGTTTAAAACTGTAAAATACACAGTAATAAACTAAGAAACTAGCAATTTGACAATTTATTACTGTAAATTAGCAATTATGAAATTTACTACTGTAAAATTACTAAAAATAATTGTGTTATACTGTAAAAACAACAGTATAATACTCGCATCTGAAGCTCCAGTTTGAAACTGTAAAATGCAGATAAACTGTAAAACTAGCAATTTTACAGTTTATTACTGTGAAATTACTATAAAATTAGCTGTATTATACTGTAAAAACAACTTTCATTTTTTACAGTGCATATGATAAGTCTGTCTCCTACAGAAACGATAGGTGATGATTTTATTTTATTTTATTTTATTTTATTTATTTTTATTTATTTATTTATTTTTTTAATTTTTTTTTTTTTGAATGAAGAACATTTTGTGTATACGGAATACCATAGTGGCACTTGAAGGATAAAAATAAATTCAGATTTGTTGTGTAGTTATAAAGGGTTGATGATCCAATTTTTTCAGGTGCGTTTCTACCCACAATATAAGTGAGTGGCGTGGTGGTAAGACTTTGCCCTCCGATGCTTTCGGGGTTCCGAGTTCTAATCCGCAGTCCAAGTGGCCAGTCTTTTTTTTTTTAGGTGTAGAAAATCTCAACTCCAATGTCCTACCTTTGAGCTGGTTTTGAAAACTCTGGGTGAAATTAGTTACCTAGTGTAATTTTGCCTCTTGAAAGCAAGATACTTCCAATCTGTTGAGAAACTGGTCCTCAAAATTGAAGGGCTTGCGAGAGGAAGGAGTTGTGTGACGAAACAGAAATTGCGAGTGATTAAAGTTCCAAGTTTTATTGTTGCAGCTTCTTTGTTTTCTGGTTTTGTCTTTAGTGTGGTTCTGAAATTGGTCTAATGATATCTACTTTTTAATGCACCAAGTCTTATTTACTTACCTGTATCTATTGCTTGCCATTGTCCAGAGTGTTCATTTTTCAAAATGTGACTTAGCCCCTTCATCATAAAAGCCCTTCCATTCTCTGCCATTGACATACGCGCGTTAATGGTTCCCTGTGAAGACCTATGATGTGAGGGATCGCACTAGGTCTACAAAAGAAGAATCTAAAACAGCTCCATTAGAAGGAGAAAAATAAATAACTTGTCTAATATTGATCTTGAATTCCTCCAATGTACCCCCATATGATTCTCAAAAATGTGTTACTTTTTGAAAAACAATTTTCCAATGCGCTATGTATACTTTATCAGTCAACTTGTAACACAGTTCGGATCCATTGTTGAACAAAGTAGTTTTCCCAAACTTTATCAAGTTATTTCCGTCTTCCAAATACACTTGAATAACGGGCTCAAATATTTGTCTCGGCTGGTGACGTTCTAGCCAAAGAAGTGTCTTTTATTCTTCGCAAAACTTAGATTTCCATCCTAATCTTTTGCGTCAAATTTCTACAACCAGCAACATTTGTTTGCATTTAATGTGTATAATGATGAAAGCTTAGTGGCAACGTCTGATCACCTTTAATAGCTTTGAGTTTCTTTTTAGATGAGTGATGACTCAACGCTTATTTTTCAGGGCGCGGTGCCCTGTTGCCGTTTTGAAACACCCTACTGTCATTTTCAACAATTCTCGAGTGAACTCGTAAGCCATGTCCTATTTCGTAGAAAAACATTTTCTCCTCAGTTAAAAGATTATTTCTGATGTTACTAAATTAAAAAAAAAATTGTTTATAAAAGCTCATGTTCATAAAAGCTCATTCTATTATATTTTTATTAATCAAAAAGTTTATTTCTTAAAAGTTTGCAAAAGTTTATTTCCTTGAAATAACAAGCAATATCTGCTTTAGAATCATTGTTCCGTTTTATGTTTTTCTTCAATTGCAACTTGGTGATAAGAACGACTTATCACAAAGCCAATTTAAATGCCAACTTGTTCAGTCTGTTAACAATCCATTCTCTTACACTGCAGGTACGTAACATAGTAGCTAAAATATTTTAAACACTTCCTAAACTGCACTTATACACCTGCCATTGAAACTTGATTATGCACAAATAAATATAGAATGATTTTTTAAAGTGGTTAATTGGCGTTAATAATTATAATTGATCGTAAAAATTCAAATTCTGACTTGCTTTATATTATTTTCGCAAACATAACTCAAAACTGTCTAAATAAATAAAGTAGCAAGGGGGGGGGGAATATACACTGCAATAATTAAACTGATGTTTTTACAGTAGAATACTGGCAGCAGAGATTCCAGTTTAAAACTGTAAAATGCACAGTAATAAACTGTAAAACTATTTTACAGTTAATTACTTTAAGACTAGCAATTTTACTGTTTATTACCGAAAGACTAGCAATTTTACTGTTTATTACTGGAAGACTAGCAACTTCACTGTTTATCACCTTAAAATTAGCTGTATTATACGGTAAAAACAGCAGTATAATACCGGCAGCAGAGGTTCCAGTTTAAAGCTGTGTAATGCTCTGTAATAAACTGCAAACCTAGCAGTTTCAGTTTATTACTGTAAAACTTGCTATTTGACAGTTTATTACTGTAAAATCAGCAATTCCATAGTTTATTATTGTAAAATTACTATAAAATTAGCTACATTATACTGTAAAAACGACTTTTTTTTCCACTGTAATAGTATACTGGACATAGTAACTTATGCGAGGTTAATGGTTATTTGTGCTTTTAACGTTCACTTTTCGTTTACTTTTACATTAATAATCATTTCCTCTACTAAATGTAATTTGCCGAGAATTTGCATGCAAGAACACTCCACTTTTCACCCCATAATCCTGCATTCCTCTCGCCCATTCCTCTCGTCACCCCTTTTCCCCGGGTAAAAGTTATCCCCGCTAACTTGTTAGCTTCTTCAATTAAAGCGCCCGCCTCTCGCCCTGATTCGAGATGGATATATTGTGGGCGGCAAACAAGGGGTGATTCGGGCATTGATTGATTAAGGCCCTCTTCCCTGGCTGAACGAGGGGATTAAACGGGGGGAGAGGGGGCGGAATGATTGAACGGACAGTCTTCAGTCTCGACCCCCCCCCCCTTTCGTTTGTTTCCCTTCTGTGGGGGGGGGGGTGAAGAGCTTGATAAATGATGGCCCAGAAGGAAGGTCATGAGATTTTATTTAGTCTTTACTATGTGTGAGGTGTAGGCGAAGAACACTTTTTGAAATTTTCTCAAACTTCGAAAGTTAGTCTCGTCGTATAGCAGTGGAACACTCATGATCGGAATCAATCAGTTGGATTCTGTCGCTCGTAGTTCTGTTTCGGAACAAGTTTTAGATTAGCTTGGCAAATACGGCACGCAATATAAAGTTCGATATGAACTGCAAAATGTTGACTCAAAATTTGATTAAGTGAACTAGATTTTCAAATTATTCTCAAAAAGACCTATCAGCAATTGATTTTAAATACATCTGTTGAAAATAAATTGAGGGCCAAACACCTTCTCTAGAGTCATTTCAAAATGAGTATTATTCTGTATAACCTTAAACTTCGTTCTTGAATTTAGCTTTTCTGTTTTTCTTTTTCTACTTAGAAAACTTTTTTTTAAGAATGTTATTCAATGCATATAAATGCTTAACCCATTAATCCCAAGCTTCCCTTTTTAGGAACGGTCCAAAAAGTGTCTAAATTTACCAAAAATTCAACCAAGTAATAGCGTTCAATTATTGCGTTGATATTGTCTCAATTCACTATTAACAGATTGCATCGTAAAGTGTGTTCTGTAGCCGTGTAACCAGTATACAAAATATCTTTGGAAAAAAAATGTCAGTCATCAATGGGTCAAAACCTTATGTCTCATTTTGCACTCAGAGTAATAATGCTTAGATTTTTACGAATTGATAAATTAAAATTCATTTTCAAAAAAAAAAAAACATAAATTATATTGTGTGCGTGTGTATCACCACTATTGTCTTCTAATAATGTTTAAGGATTCATGCACTGTATTTCGCAAAAAGAATGGATTGAAGTTAGTGCAGTTCATTTTTTAACTGCCTAATTCTGAATTATTTGTTATCTGAATTGTTTTGTATCTGCTTAGATTTTAAGCTAGAGGGGAAAAAATCATGCTATAAAATGGGGTGCTTAAAAATGTCGATGTCATCAGAGTTGGCTCTATCCTTCCTGTAATTATAAAAATCGTGTAATGAATAAAAATTTTGAGATCAGCAGAAATTTTGCACATTTTCTTTTTTTTCCCGCTCAGCGGTTGGAAATGCAGTTTCCCCTGCGGTGTTGTGTTGTAGCAAAGAAACTACATTTACAAGTTTCTCCCTCCCTCTATGAAACGTTCGTCTCATCTTTGAAATCTCAACGCGCTTTTGCAAATAATTAAAGCTATTACAGTAATAATGATGGTGAAAATATTAGTTGTTTTTGTTTTTTTATTTTATTGTTGCATTTTTATTATTATCTTTGTATTTGCGTACATCTCAGCTCCTGATTAAAATTAACTCAAATCACTTTTGCAAATAATTATAATAATAGTAATAAAAAAATTAAGATTAGAATTATTTATTGTTTTGATATTTTATTGTTGTATTTTCATTGTTATCTTTGTGAAACTTTCCTCTCGGTGTCGGATTAAAACTAGAAAAAAACACTTTTGCAAATAATTAAAATAACGACAGTGAAAATTATAATAACAATATTAATTTTATTGTTTACTGTTTCCTCATTATATTTTTTTTATCTTTGTGAAATGTTCATTTTGGCTATCGATTAAAAATAACTTAAGACACTTTAGTAAATGATCAAATTAATGATAATAATATTGATAATATCAGTATTAATTATCAATATTGTTTATTGTTCTGTTATTTTATTGTATATTTATTACTATCATTATTGTATAAGATTAGAACTAATGACAATATAAAAAACTAGTGGATAAATTAACATAGTCAGATCTATCACGAAAAATTCAGTAGTTAAACGTCCTAATTAACCTAGGGAAATAAATGAAAAGTTTCTGAAAACAGATTATGCAAAAGTGCCAACAAGTGAATGTAAACGTTCAACATTTTGATTTATAATTTAGGGGATAAAGCGTTTCTTTCCCTTTTGAATTTCAATTAGGAATTAACTGTTATTCTGTAAATGAATGCTACGTCATATTTAGTGAATTTTATGAGTAACTTTAACTACATTTGATAACGTTATTAAAACGTTTTTTGTCCTTATTAAAATTATGTGCTAAAAAATTAGTACATGAAATATGTGTGATAAATAGAAATTCGAAGTTTATTTGATGGACCTGTAAGTAAAATCAAAGTTATTTTGTTAAAATTTGAAATTCTAAACAATGTATAACATTAAATATTAATACTTAATCTGTACATTTAAAGCTACACCTGTGCATTTAAAGTACCTGTACATTTATGTAAAGGAAACCCCTTTTCAATGTTTAAAAAACCCAGAAGTTGCGTCAACTTTTAATTTTAGAACCGCTTTATAAACCCAACATTTACATGAATAGATACTTTCCCTGTTACTCTATAAATTTCGTGACTGGAAATCATGTCAGCAAATTTGAAATTCATGTTGATAAACACAATAAATGCTTTTGAAATGAAGCCCAGTAACTTGTTACTCAAAAAAAAAAAAAAACTGTTCGAGCAAGTTTTGTAATCTTTTTGACGAAATTAAAAAGACAAGAGCGCTGCAAACTAAACAGATATAGAGCTGGAGATAATATACAATATGTATCTAATAACAGTGCGGTCATAATCTTAAAAAAACTCTTATCAAAAGCTTTTATTATACTAATTGTCTTGGGCTCTTGCAGCTGAATTAGCCTCAAGACAGAGCTTAAACAATTATAGATTTTTGGATTTTGGGCTTTTAAAACTTTTAAAATACCATATGATCACATTTTTCACAAAATTGGCAATCGATCAGTTAAGACGATTCCATACGAAGTTTTTTTTTCAGTTTTTTTCTCTACTAATTTCTATTTAACGACTCTGTTCACGTGTGAGTAAGTATTCATCCTTTAAGTACTGAAAACCGTTTAGCTTATTTCTCAAATTGAACTAACTGCGTGTGTGAAATATGCACCGATTAATCGGCCATAATCAGCCACTTTGCCTATTATTAATAATTGTCAAAATCGGGCTGATTAATCGGCCGAAAAAATATTTTTAAATATTATTCTTTAAAGTATACCTTCACTAAGAAGCTATGATGAATAATTATATAAACAGTAATAATAATCCACACAGTTGATATAAAGTTTTTTTTACATAATTCTCCCACTTTGAATAAATATACATAGACAATGTTGCAACATTTTTCATCTAGCGATAGTTTTCTCATTAGCACAGTGCTTTTATATAACCTCTAGTTTTCAAAGAATAAAAGTATTGAATTACATTGCTATTAACTATTTAAAATATGAATTAAAAGTACTCCTAAATTGGAGTGCTCGCCACAGACTCCCCCCCCCCCTTTTTTTGGAATTCTTATGTCCAATTAACATCACTAACAGTGTGTTAATAATAATATTGACAATAACATGGATGTTGGTTCTAAGAAATTTGATAAAATATTGAAATTGTTTTGTGAAAACTAGGAAAATGGAAAAAAAAAATCTTTTCTCAGAAATAAATTAAACTTGGTATTGTACAAAAGAGGAAAAACAGTGATGGTAAAATTCGTAGTAGAAAAGCAATCACCCTTATCATTAATCGGCTGATTATCAACTGCTGATTTATCGGTAATCGGTTATCAGCTAATTAGCTTATTGGTGCATCCCTAGTGTGAAATAATGCAAAACTTACACTAAAGATAATTTCGGTCTTCCACAAGGATGCAACGGAACCCCATCACCGCATGCCCAATTGCGCCGGAATTTATTGTTGTTCCTTGATTTTTTCAAAGTTATATTTCATGGAACAAAAGTGGGAGAACATAATGCAGGGGAATATTTTCTATTACCTGCTGAAATCGTAGGCTGGACTTCTCCGCTCCTTAACGATCAGCCGAACCGAAGTGTCGGGGAAAAGAAAAACAAAGACATCAGGAGGGAGAGAAGAAAGAAGAAGTATCCGCGGCAAAATGGGACACCGAAAATAAGAAGGGAAGAAAGTATTCCAGGGAAGTCTCATATTTCGCCGCCGAAGGACTGTTCCCAAATAACTGGAGACAAGCGCCAATCATCGGCAAGTAGCCGGTTGTCGTTTTTTCGCTACCGATATGGCAACACATCATCCCGGGCGAAAAAGAAAAGTTACTGGTCAGGAAAAAGAAAACTACTTTCACTTCTGGTTCAATCTTTCATAAAGACTTCCCTCTTTTCTCAATATGAAACCTTGCTTTATTTATGAGCCACAGATATATATATATATATATATATATATATATATATATATATATATATATATATATATATATATATATATATATATATATATATAGTGGACAGTCGAACCATCTGCAATATAGTACATTTTCAATGTACCAAACAATTGTAATGTATTATTTTCATTTCGGATAATGGAATATCCCGCTTATTAGAATTTTTTTGTGGCAAAATGTCCATTTTATTAAGCGAATTCGACTGTATATATGTATATGTGTGTGTGAGAGAGAGAGAGAACGGGAGTATATACAATTCAAATAACAACAAATTTCGTTGCGACAAAATAAATAAAAAATAATTTTGAAACTTTTGAAAGTTGCAGAAATATTATATTTATCTGCATTTAATCAACTTGGTAGACGAAGGAACTAATCCCAGAGATACGTTGTTAATATTTTGGGATAAAGTTATGTAAAAATATTAATCCCAGTGCTTGGGAAAGGAAGAAAAAAAAATCAAGTTTTTTCAAAGTAAGGCACTTAAAAAAATATGCTCAAATATCAATTTAAAAACTACACTAATAAGGCAACACATTGCTTGAAACTTTTTCAATTTTAAAGGAAAGCTTTGATGAACCTTTTTTAGTATATTTGTTATTTACTTTTTTTTAACGTAATGTACTTTAAATTAAGCTGACATTTATTATTTACAACACTGATGACCTTTTCAGTGTATACTTATAGAAATAAACCTTGAAATATTGTTTGCGAAGAAGCATTCGTATAATATCTACCCACCATAAATCTCTTTTTATAAATTTTATTGCTCATATGTGCTTATCTAAAATTCAGCTCTATTTCATTTTCGGAGGGATGGTTAAGTTTTGTAATATTTACAAACATGCACCTTAAACTTCTTCTTTTTTTAATATTTATTTTTCTTTAATTTTAAACTATAGGTAAATTTATCATTGAAAAAATTATTACAGCTGTAACTCAGAGTTTTCTTTAGCTTTTTTAATCTCTCTTTCTATTTAATGAGTCTTTGTTTTTTAATTTAACAAATTTTCTTCAAATTCATGCTGTGTAAAACAGGTATATTTCTTAAGTATTATTTCAACCACAAAAGTTTTACGTCAAAAACTCATTTAAGTAAAGATTTGATACTGATAAACACCATGAAATGCTTTCAGAAATGTTTAATACTACTTATGTTAAATGAACGGTGGCTTTAGTATAAATGAATGCTTATACATCGAAATAAGCGAGAAAATTTTACTAAAAATTAATATAAATGAATGCTTATGCATCGAATTAATCAGGAAAAGTTTTATAAAAATATGTATTTCACTTTTTAAATATACTCTTCATAAATGGGATGACATCTGTTTTTTTTTCGAGGGGGGTGTTTCAGAGATTATTTAATTTTTTATTAGGTATTTATTATTTCTAAATTAAGAAAAATGTGTTGTTTATCCAAATTTTTTCAGTGTATGTAATTTTATATGAGTAAAAAAATATGGAAAAGACTCCCATGCCTGCTTGAAATGTAGCATTTAGAGACTAGACCAGTTAATTCCATGATTGCTAACTTTCCAGGTGGAATTAAAAGCAAGTTAAGTTTGCAGCATGTCCGTCTTTAGGATTTCTCCACTTGAAGGCAGTAATTGGAATTACAAATTTTTTCTACTGATGCAGCTTGAAATGATAAGCAAGATGAGTAGAAAAAGTTATTTTTGTTAAGCTTGCAGTCTGAGCCACTGATAAATGAAAATTATCAAAAGGATAGTTTGAAACACAAAAGCAAAAATTTACGAAATGGTAATTTGATTAATTTCCATTTCAATAGTGACAATATTAACTGCTTGGTATGACGTCATGCATCAAAACTTCAATTAGATTTGAAATCAATTAATTCCAATCATAACCAAGAGATGGGAAAATAAAATCTCTTATTAAAGAGAAGAACATGCTAATGATTTAATTCTTGTTCAATAATGGCTAGAGATTTCAAAAGAATTTTTTTTTTCATCTTTTTAATAAATTACCGCACAAAAGGCTCTGAAAATTAAAGAATTCCGGTTTGTAACTTTCATTACGAGCAAGGAAAGAGAGAAAAAAAAGGAAGTTGCTAAAATTGAGCTAGTACATTGAACGTCAAGCAGCTGTGACAGCATATTCAAATGTCACGTGCAATTAACCACTGACAAAACGGGCCTTGATTTTTCTTTTTAGCTCATTATTTCACTTTGTATTTATAAAAGTGTTCGAACAAACAAAAGTCCATTAAATAAAGTGGGGGTGTGGAAGCCAAAAAACCGCTTGGGACCCAATTTCCGGTCCTGGCTTAATGAATCAGCATACAACCGGAAATGAAAAAGGGCCAGTACAGCAAACAGTCGATCACAAATCACGAAGAAGAGGAAGTATTTTTTTATCCTTCTATCATTATTATTTACGGGGCGAAGCCGACAAAGCGAATGAACAACCGATTACCATAAAAGAAGCGCCATCTAGCGAAGGCGAATACCAACTGGAGCGGAAACACGGAGTCAAGCGTAGCCACATGAATGCTCTGGCTTTCCTTTTTTCTTCGAAAAAGTTGGGAGATTTTTTCCATCGCATGAATTTTTGTTTTTAGAGATTCCCTACAAAGGAAAAATGCGCCAAAGTGCGATTGAAGAGATCTGAACCACAAAAGGATTTGCTACAACTCATCCCACCCGGCTTTTTGCAAAAGAATTAAAGGATTATGAAAAATTCGCCTCATCAAGGTCTTCAAGTTTTAAAAGAAATTCCGAAGAAAAGTTTCAATGCTCGAAAAATTAGGATCGGTTCTTTTATTCTGCGATGTAAAAGTTTGGGAATTTTTTTTCTCTTAAAAACCATTATTTTCTAATTTAAATCATTCAATTAACATTTTTTCATTTCACGCATTCCTCCATCTCGGAAGTGTTAATTGGTTTTTTGCAGCAGTGATTGAAAATTAAAGTTCAGTTCGTTTAGTTCGGCGTCATTTGAGATTATTTCGGAAAAAGAATGAATAATGAAATAATTTTATTCTCCTGGCATTATACTTTTTATGAAGTTTATTTTTGAATGCGATCGGAAGCTATCAATACATTTATGCGTGTATGGCATTTTTGGAAAATTGCATTGAACTAGAGATGATTAAATACTTCTTTGGTCACGAATTCAGAGAGAAGCTTATTTTTTATGAATAGCGTACTGGGGGGGGGGGGAATAAACGCTATTTTGAGGGTATAGTAAAAGTTGTGATAAAAATAGTAAATAATGCTGACAAAGAAAAAACTGTTTTTGACTGGAATCAAGTATATGTTTAAGAACTTAGTTAAATATTGCTAGATAGGTGAAGCTGCAAACTGAAAATATTTTACCATTTCACTTTGCACCACGCTTCCCCCCTTATTAAAAAAAAAACACAATAATTTCCAGTTTAAATACATTGCTTCTAGGAAACTACATCATAATTAATATTCAAGAGGGAAAAATTGTCTTTAGTTCGTCAGATGATGTAAATAAAAATATATGCGTAAGATTGATACTTGGAAACTTTCTGTATGATTGTTTTTAAAAAGCATTATTATTATTAAAATTTTTAAAACAAAATTTTAATTGATTTTTAAAATGATAAGAATGAATGATTCGTTTCTAAACATTGACTAAAGATGATACTTAGATGCAATTTGGACAAGTTAAGGGTAATTGGTATTAAGAAAATAAATAATAAAATTCTTAAAGGGAAAGAATAAATAAATTTTCAAAGTTTGACGCATGAACTGTTTTTGAAGAAACAAATGGTTGAAAATATCATTTTTTTCCAAGAACAAGAACACAAAATATTTGACTTACTAAGGTATAATACTACTCAACTATTGTTTTTTGAATACTAATTCAGTATAGTATGCAGATCATCTTTAAATAAAATTTGAAAGAGTAACATACATTTTATAGTAAAATAAATAAATGAAATGAATGATGAGGAAAACAAAAAAGTAAAATATTTTGATCACTAAGTAATAATACTTTTTTATTGGTTTTTAAAGACCATTTAAATATAAATTTAGTTTGATTTAAATAAGTTTCGACAAAGCAGCCTGCATCCATTTCATAGGAAAATGTTATTTGATCAGAAATACATAATTGCCTTTTAAAGACTGGGAAATTATAGTATACTAACCTGCGTTCATTAAATAATTTGTTTTCAATAAACAACAGCGTGTATCTCATTGGAAAAAACTAAAGAGAACAACATTTTTGGTTTGGGAGGTAATAATGCTACTTAATTGGCTTTAGGATTAGTCCAATATGATATACTGAGCTGATATAAATTGATGTTGAAAGAGTAGCATACATTTCATCGGGGAAAAAAATCAGAAGAACAAAATGACAAAACGCCATCGCTTAATTAAGAAATAAAAGCAAAGAAATATTCTTAAAAAGTCAATCAAGATGATACACTGATCTATTTTGTAACAAACAAAGTATTCGGCTTTGTCTGACATTTTTTCTCAAACAAAAGTTCTTGATCTTTGACAGAGTCAGAATCGTTGATTAAATTGCGCTGAAAAATGAAACAAAAGAAGAGACTAACTGCATGCCGGTGAAAGAATTTCGCCAAATGGGAGATGATTTTTTTTTCTCCCTCCCAACGCGCAGGAATATCTCTGAAACTGTTCGCTCTTTAAATCCGACTTTAAACGTGTTTATTTAATGAAGACAATGGGGTTAATTAGGTGTTGGGAGTCGAAAACGGTTATTTTCTGCAAGGCTTGTTTCATTTCCACAGCCGCCATTTAAAAAGCTTTTATAAAGTGAAACTTTCACTCTAATTAATATAATTAAAGCTGGTGACGTGTGAGACGCAAAGAATTCTCTCAACTTCCTCAGCTCTTTTGTTATTGCCATTATTATTCCTTAATTTTTTTCTTTTTTCTTCCATTCTTCTTTCTCGTTCTCCCGAATGAAGACAGCATCATTTTATGACCGAGCCTCACAAAAGAATACTTTAGAACCGTTTTCCGAAAATGGCAAAATAACGCCCGGAGGCTTTCGAACAGCTCAGGTTGTTAACAAATGAAAGGCCCGCGAACGATAATGCTGACGTTGCCAAACGGAAATTTCCCAAAATTTTCCTGCGGCTTTCAGATTGCGATAATGAATTGTGACATTCCCAGTGAGCTCTGCGGCGAGGAAACTCCCAATATGTCACGTTTTCCAAAACGAAAAAGGAAATATTTCTGGCGCGTCGTAATTGTTCCAGCCGCCTCGAAATTATCCGAGTATCTGATTTCCTCGCCTACTTTGGCAGAAATGTTGTGGACTTCACTTTTAACTCATTTAGCCCAGGGCAAAAAACGCATCTAATTGCGGTACATGCACTTAAAACTGGGAGTCAGAGGGAACACGACTTCGGCGGCAAGTTTCTTTCAAGACATATTCAGAGAATACTCTCCCGTATTTAGAAGCAGGCCTCTTAGTTGCCATTTCTTAAGATTCTCTTAAAGAGGTGTAAATAAGAGAAAACTGCATGACGGAGGAGGGAACACGGACCAATTAGACAAGTAACTTCTTTCTACTCATTCTTCGATTTGCTCAAAAAAAAAATCCAATATTTACTTTTTTGCATCTTTTAGGCTGCTCGCGGTTTGAAAAAATAATACAACTATAGTAGAATGCAACTTAACTTGACACTGAACGTCACAACGGGCGAAGCCAATTAGAGCTGACAAGCAATCAGCGATCTCCTCTAATTCGCCAAGTAGGCTGTGACGTTTTATCTAGCTCGTTTTTCATAGGCTAACGTCACGCAAACGTCACGATGCTGTTGTCAAGAAAGGTTGCAGTGTAGTATACAAATACAGGGACGGATACAAGGGAGAGACGATTTAGCTATTGCCCTCCCATGAAGGACTCACCACCGATAAATTTTCAGTATTGAAGTTCAAGAAAAAAAAAACGTTTTTAGGCTATCTCTAATACGAACAAAGGAGAGGTTTGGGGCTCTCCGCAGGATGCTTTTCGCAATTGAAGTCCAAAACATATGAGGTCAACATTTGTAATCAAGGCTGTGTAGTAGAGCATACGTAATAAAGTTAATCGTCCCTCCCTTGAAACATTTCTAGATCTTTGTACAAATGTGACGACCAACAGGTCAAGGGCCCAGCTAGGCTGGTCCTGGTCAAATTATAGTCCCCAATTATCCCCTTTTTGGCCAGTAGCCTAAAAACAGGACGCTTGTTAGTTACTGCATGAAAAAACCTGTAATGGGTATATCCTTTTACTAAAGCTGTTTTTCACAAGTTAAATAGTTCTTCTTCTTAAGAAAACCAGCTAGAGCCACTATTTGGACATTAGAGTTTATTTATTCACAGCTATTTTCAGACAAATCAGTCAAGCAACGATCCGGAATGGGTGCCTACAGAAAGTAAGTTTTTTTTTTTTTTTTTTGAGAACTTATTTTTCATAAAATTAAACTATTTTAAAATGATTAGCTTCAAATTGATCACAGATGCCTTCTGCAATGTTACTTTGCAAACGCAAAGTGAAGTAAGGTCGTATTTTGCTCACATATCTGCCCAGTGTCCCATAAACAGGGCGTTAAATAACTTAATAAATATGGCAACAGCGAACTATTTTAAGCCTAAAATGGATGTAAACCATTCCAAGTAAGAGTTTTAAGCAGATAAAAATTGAAAAAAAAAAAAATGTTAAAAAAACTTGGGCATAAATGGGTTAAGATCAATGGCTCTTTTAAAGCTATCCACTCCCTTGCTTATTACAACCTCTTTTGGTAGGCTATTCCAAGGGCCCACTACCCTATTAAAATAGCATTTTTTTTAAATAATTTCCTGGTTAGCTTGAGATTTGAATAGCTTAACACAATGCCATCCTTCTTTACATGCCTACATGTCACTAATAATTCGATACATCTCATTATCTTGACCCTAGCTTGGTGGCCTATAAATGTTTCCCAAACGTCATTTTTTACTTTTGTTGGGAGATCAGATAAGAAAACAATCAGAGTTTGGAGGAGACACTTTACCAACTACATGAAAAATGACATACGGTCAAGTTCTAATACAGTGCTCAAAACGAAGTAGAAAGGAATCTTGATAGTAGAAAATATTTAGTTAAAAGGTAATTATGATGTGCATTTCTATTAATCAGTTTTTTAAAATCTAACAAAAATAATGCGAAAATGAAACAATTCCAGTTTTAAAAAATAGCAATAAGTTGAGAATTAAATTAATTAAAAACATATTAACAACTATCGAAAATCAACTCTAAAATTGATGGTTAGCAGTAAAAAACACATCGCACACGGCAAAGCAGTAATTTTATAGTAAAGATATTAATTTATTGGAAAGGGTACAAAGGAGGGCTACAAGGTTATAGGTTAGTGAATGGATTTTCTAATTTAGACTATGATTCCAGACTTAGAATGCTTATAGTCCGAGAGCCAGGTGAAAATTTGGTTAATTATTTCCTCTCGATAGATAATTGGCCATACGCATCAGACAACAGTATCATAAAGCCCTATGACCGTCAGCTGCGGCACAGTGGGGGGGATGAGTAGTTGGAACCTCCCACGCTTGAAGAAAAAAAAAATTCACTCATTTCCTCTCGCCTAAAAATTTACCAGATGATAGCTTATATGTAACTATTGATAAATATATACGTCAGCTGGCTGTATCTCGGTGGAAAAATTGTCAGCTGATACTTTGAAGGTCGTTACGTAGAAGTTAGCTAGAAGCATTTACTGACTCACTGTTCGACAAAAAAAAACCTTGAAAATGCTTCTGGTATTTTGAAGGCTGATTCTTATGTAAAATGACCCCTGAATCCGAATATGACCCCCGTTTTCCCCCATCACGTCCCAATTTTTTTTTAAAACGCCCCCCTTTTTTTTTCATTTTTCCTTAGTTTCAGGGCTATTATATTTTTTTTGGAGGGGAAAGGAGCCTTATATTCACCAATAAATTTTTTTGAAGGTCAAGAGAGACTCAAAGTTTAAAATCATGAGCACCGAGAAAAAAATCGGGGAACTTGGGGGGGGGGGGGGGGCGTGGCCCCCCAAAATATTTGAAAAATCACCAAAAACGATCTTTTTATTCTAGTTTCTTTAAAAAGACCTTTAAAACATTTTTTTCGGTGCAGAACCAGAGTATAGGATCCGTTCCTATGGCTCCTGGGTCAGAAAAAATTTTCACGCTGTAAAATTTAAAAAAAAAAAAATAAAATAATGCTTTAAAAATCGCACTTTGCACTCGAGTTTTAAAGCAGGTCTTCAGCCAAAAAAAAAAAAACAAAATTGTGGCTGATTCTTATGTCAAATGACCCCCTATTTCCAAATATGACCTCAGTTTCCCCCCTCCACCCCCTCTTTCCAGAGAGTCCCCCCCCCCAATTCAGAGTCATTTTACTAATTCGGAGGGGAAAAGTACATTACGTAACCCGTTAACATAATTCTAAAAGGCAACAGAGGTTCAAAGTTCAAAATCATGTACATGTGTACCAAAAATATAAACTATGGCGGTGTACCCCCCCCCCCAAAAAAAAAAAATCTTCTTTTCTTGTTTTTCTAAGAGACGTTTTAAACCTTTCCTTTTTTTTTTTTTTTGTGAAAAATCAGAGTATTGAATTTTCTTTTCTTTTTTTGGGGGGGGGGAGGGGGGAGGTATACCGCCCTAGTTTATATTTTTGGTACACATGTACATGATTTTGAACTTTGAACCTCTGTTGCCTTTTAGAATTATGTTAACGGGTTACGTAATGTACTTTTCCCCTCCGAATTAGTAAAATGACTCTGAATTGGGGGGGGGGGGACTCTCTGGAAAGAGGGGGTGGAGGGGGAAACTGAGGTCATATTTGGAAATAGGGGGTCATTTGACATAAGAATCAGCCACAATTTTGTTTTTTTTTTTTGGCTGAAGACCTGCTTTAAAACTCGAGTGCAAAGTGCGATTTTTAAAGCATTATTTTATTTTTTTTTTTTTAATTTTACAGCGTGAAAATTTTTTCTGACCCAGGAGCCATAGGAACGGATCCTATACTCTGGTTCTGCACCGAAAAAAATGTTTTAAAGGTCTTTTTAAAGAAACTAGAATAAAAAGATCGTTTTTGGTGATTTTTCAAATATTTTGGGGGGCCACGCCCCCCCCCCCCCAAGTTCCCCGATTTTTTTCTCGGTGCTCATGATTTTAAACTTTGAGTCTCTCTTGACCTTCAAAAAAATTTATTGGTGAATATAAGGCTCCTTTCCCCTCCAAAAAAAATATAATAGCCCTGAAACTAAGGAAAAATGAAAAAAAAAAGGGGGGCGTTTAAAAAAAAATTGGGACGTGATGGGGGAAAACGGGGGTCATATTCGGATTCAGGGGTCATTTTACATAAGAATCAGCCTTCAAAATACCAGAAGCATTTTCAAGGTTTTTTTTGTCGAACAGTGTAGTCAGTAAATGCTTCTAGCTAACTTCTACGTAACGACCTTCAAAGTATCAGCTGACAATTTTTCCACCGAGATACAGCCAGCTGACGTATATATTTATCAATAGTTACATATAAGCTATCATCTGGTAAATTTTTAGGCGAGAGGAAATGACTGAATTTTTTTTTTTTTCTTCAAGCGTGGGAGGTTCCAACTGCTTATCCCCCCCACCGAGCCTCAGCTGACATTCACGAGGCTTCATAGTTCGATTTTCTGCTGCGTTTTACTAATTATCACTTGAGAGGAACTTGGTCATATATATCTGTTACTGGCTCTCGGACTATTAACATGTATAGTCTTGAGCAAAGGAGAATCAGAGGGGACATGATTCAATTGTTTAAATTTGTCAAAATGAAAGATGTTATATGGTTAAATTTTTGCACGGAAAGCAGGACAAGGGGTCATTGTTATAAGCTGTTTAAATCTCAGGCTAACCTGGAAATTCGGAAAATTTTAGCAGAGTAGTGGGAACTTGGAATAGTTTCCCGGAAGAGGCAGTAAGGAGCAAGGCAGTAGATAGCTTTAAGAGGGCTATTGATCTTCATTGGGGTCTATAATTTGACTAGGACCAGCCCTGTTGGGCCCAGAGCCCGTTGCCGGTCGTCACATTTGTATTTGTATTAATAAACGGTAAAATTGCTAATTTTGCAGTAATAAACTGTAAAATTGCTAATTTTGCAGTAATAAACTGAAAAATTGATAATTTTACAGTTCATTACTGTGCATTTTACGGTTTCAATGCTACCAGTGTAAAAACAACATTTAATTTTTTGCAGTGCAGGAATAGTAAAAACTTAGCAAGTCCACCGCATTCGAATTTTCCCTTCCAAAACCGAACAGACAATCCTTGTTAGCCAATACCACCTGTCACAGTACGCCTCGCACAATTTTTGTCTTCAAAACCACCAACACAAAGAATGGCTCCATACATATCAACGTACGATAATGAGAGATCAAAGACCTTATTAATTGCCTCCCTTCTTCCTTTTGTCAGCCCCCCCCCCCCCCCGCCTCTTTTGCAAACATGAAACAGCAGGTGCTGAACGGCCAGGTGTGAGGTGGCGGCGTTTATGTCCGCCCGTTCGTCTCTGCTGGTTTCAATAACGCTAGAATGAACGTGGTAATGATCAGATGCTGAGTCGGACATATATTGCAATTAAAGCAGCGATCGAGTCTCTGAAATTTCAGAAATTATAAAGCAAAACTCAATGAAATATGCGGCAGTCGTGGCAGTAGGAGGTGCACTTGGTACCCCGGCTTCATACCCCCTATGGGGTTTTTTTTTTTTAATAACAACAATAACAATAATAACTTATATTTATAAACAAATAGATGTATGTATATATGTATGTTTGTTCCTTATACAAATCCACAGTTTTCCTCAGATTTTTATCAAACTTGGCACAGGGGACCCTTTTGATGCCTATAAAAACACTTTCTTATATACTTATCAAAAACAACAAAAAAACCCCCCATCACCCCAACCCAAAAAAAATACCCCACCATTACAAAACAAACCTAAAATCCACTATAAAAATCTAAACCAAAACCTCACTCACAAAACACCCAAAACCAAACACTACCCTCCCCCCCCCCCCCCCCCTATACAAAACCACCCCCTCACCCTCAACCCCATCCAACACCCAGACCTGTACACCAAACAAACCAAAACCGCTAAATCCAACCTAACCCCCCCAAATGACTAACCCATAACACCAACCATACCCACACCCAACAATTCAAAAATCATAATCAATACCCCCCCTTATCCTCCTTCCCAACACCTATCAATGACACCCAACCTCCCACCCCACAACAACATAACCCCCCCCTCAACACACCCCTCAATCCTTACAAATCACATCACTCTCATACCACCCTCCCCCCATACCTCTACACAAATACACCCACCACACCCACCAAAATTCAACACCCACTCCCTCTCATCCCTTCTCCGTCCCCACCCCCACAACCCCCTACCACCATCCATATCCACCATCACCCACCAAAATTAACCTCTACCATACTCCCTCCTCAAAATAACCCGTCCCCCCCATATCTAAAATACTACGTCTCCTCAACTCAACCTCCAGCCCCACTATATAATGTTATAACAAACAATAACGAATTAAACTCTAAAGTTCCCCACACTACAAGAACCCTTTCCAAAAAAAAAAATAAACACATTCACAACAACAAAAACTATCCTCACCCACAAGACAAACAACAATAACACAAACAAACAAACATCACAAAACAAACATCAAATAACCAATAAACATAGAACTCAACCAAAACATAAATAAAAACACAACTAAATCATCCCCCACACATAAAACCAACACCCCACTCCCCAATACTCCAATACCCACAAACCAAAAACATCAATATCCCTCATTATAAAAAAACCTATCCCCAAAAACAAAAAAAACAACCTACCCCCTACCAATCACCCACCCAACCTCCAACACAAACAACACCTCAAACCAACTCCCAAACTCAATCAACATCCAACTCCACCTTCACCAACCTAAATTCCCCGCCTGCATAAATAACTCCAGACACCAGATAATACAATAGATACCTAACACTCAACCACAACCACTACGCCAAACCCTCCTCGAACACATTCACATCTCATGTCACCTATCTCTCTAATCAAATATCAAAAAGATAGATATATACTTAGATATTCTCATATGCATCTGTGACTACAATCACCTGTGCCACTATATAAACATAAAATTCCTAGACAACACTCTCTCGCACATCGACATACCTACCCTATATATATCCCTATATAGATGTCCCTCACAATCCAAAAATTGATCATGATCCATCTTTACAACGTGATAAACAAACCCACAATCACATCACATAAATCCCTCCCCCCCCTCTAAAAATCTAAACACTCAACAATCCCTAAACAACCTCTACCTATGAACTAACAGATGTATCTCACTAGTCCATATAGTCTAAATAGATAGTAGAGAGATGAGAACACTTGTTAACTACACACATATACTCCCCAAACATCGCACCTCAAGACCCAGATCTCACACCCCACCTTACTCAACGAATCTATGTTCCATCCACTCTCCGACTCAAACCAAAAACACTCCAAAACCCCACTAAGATATGATATAGAGAACCTCCCTCTCACCCACCACTCATACTTCACATAATCATCTAACCACTCCCCATAATCCAAACATTATTCACAACCATAATTAATAGCCAACTCTCACATACAACCTCAATTATTATAGATAGATATTCCTTATAGAGATATATAGTGTAGATAAACCCTATTGATAGATATGAGTATGTAACTCACGTCTACCAGGTTTACTCACAAAAAAAGGAGAGAGTGATACACTCAACTAGATGTAGTTGCGCACCTTTTATATTTTGAAACAATCATATCCTCTCGCCCACACCACTCCTAAATTTTTTATTCATCCTGTTCTCCACTTCTTCTTTTGTGTATTAACAACATATCTATCAAAGATATACTGTCAAGCCACTACTCTATATATCATCTCTAACCACAGAACCATCACTCCCTTACCTAAATCTAATAAGTGTGTACACCACACTAAATATAACCATTCAATATCCCGTCTAGAATCTACATTGTCCACACAAATCCACACCTATAGACCATAATCTATAATATCCCCCAAGTCACCCAATACAACAGTAGAAAGCGCCTCTTGATACTTAAACTTCCTCTCAATAAACCTCAACACAATGTCTGAGACTGTAAACATCACAACATCTCATATAATTTACACAAAATCCCAACAATACAACTTGTGCAGATTTATTTATTTACCTTAAATATACCTCCGTTAAATAAAACTATAACCCAGAGTGAGTATATGAGTCGATCAACCAACTCTCTCTCACGATTGCTCACTCATTCAGTGCTCCACTCTTCTCACTCAGTAGATAATGATTTATATAGAGTAGACCACCAAGAACTCCAAGCTTAGATACAAAACACAGGAATAAGGCGCTTTCTATTCCATGGTGCCAACTTTGTATACAAAATATTATACTATAATAGTCAAAACTCTCGACCCTGCGAAAAATCAGCTCTGTCAATGACCGAAACGTCCATTCCTCTTCCGCCTCACCCCGGGGCCTATTACTCTTTCCGTGCCGTTGCTTTATGAGTGGCACCCGACAAAAGAAACTGTCTTTTCTAAATATGTTCCTTCCGATCGCTTGTCCTGCATTATGTCTCCAACACACATTTCAGTATTTCCCCATTTTCAAAAGGCGAGCCAAGTGGGGGAGGGGGGCGGGGAGTTTTATGTTTACATATAGATACATTTCAGTCCCCTGAACTACGATGGCCATAAATATATAGGATTCTATTCGCCGTCTAGCTCCCAGCAGCGACCTTTTATAGTTTCTAATGCCTATTTCCTTCCCCGAATCTACGTCGTGCTAGCGGTTTTATTGGGCGGAAGTGGGCGATTTGGCTGCGGCGCGCGGAAGAATATCTGTCAAGATGGCCGACTCTTCTTAACAATGGAACACTGATATTTTCTTTCCTAGTTTCACTTTCCATGGCGAGGGAAGAAAAAAAATCGTTGAAAAGATACGAATTTTATACATAACCATGCGTCATCGTGGCCATCTTCTAAAAAGTTTTCATACTTTATTTTTATTTTTCCTACTCCTGGAGATGACGTACGGAAAATTGTATTCCGCCATTCAAGTTGTTTAAATTGCCAACATTGTCAACGTTTGTACCACCGATGCAAGTTGATTTAAAAAGGACAGGCAGCATTATCCCTGCCTCCCTCCCGCAGACCCCCCCCCCCCAGAGGTTGTCATTTCCTTCTCGAAGATGGCTGCTTGTTTGCTTGACAGTCAAAGTATATAAGAGCGCCTCCCCGTGTTCTTCTTCCAATGCTCTCTTAAATTTTTAGACTTTCAGTCTGAAATTGGCTCCTCTCTGTGCCCCCTGTCTCTCTTTATTCGAAGGATAACTTTTCACGTTTTGTTATGTTTGTGATAGTCGAAGCGATAGGATTTTTTTTTTTTTTTCGAGATTCGAATCGCTCAGATGTGGGGGGGGGGAGATTTCTCTCCACCCCCCTTTCCTCCTGAAGAGTTAAGTCAAAACACATGTCTAGACTATAAACGAATTTTCTATTGCCTCGACACTTAAGACAGGATTTACTTGCTACTATTGGATAAGCTATTAAAAGTAAGCGTGTGGGCAATGAAAATTTACATGATATATTTGGATGGAATATTTAGAATTTAAAAACACTGTTGTTAAGGTTTATTTCCCCCCTCCAAAATTTATTCTTTTTTACATATTAATGATTAGGAACATTTTTATATCATTTAGAACCTTTTCCTATGGCCAGAGTTCCGTGAAGTCAATTAAAATCGGCAGCTTGAAAGACAACGGAATAAAATTTTGGGAGACGAAAATTGAGCGAAAATCACGACGGGCTCTTGCTTTTTCCTTCACACAAACAAATTTTAAACATCAGTCATCATTTGAAGATTTTCAGTCCAGAAGATAACAGATGAGAGCTGTTACCTGCAAAAAAAATCACAACAGAATCTTGCTTTTTCTTTTCTTTTTTTTCACGGACAATTTTTAAACATTATATGTACAAGTCATTAATTGACAATATTCAATCTTTGAATCAAAGAATTTATGAGCCGTAAACTAAGGAAAAATCACAATATGCTCTTCTTTTTTTTTTTTTTTTTTTTTTGTCTTACAAACTATTTTTGATCATCGAATGCAGTGATAATCATCTAGTCATCATTTGACAATTTTTAGTGTGGAAGATAACGGATGTGAGCCGTTACCCGCAGAAAAATCACAACAGGATCTTTCTTTTTTTTTTTTTTTTTCACAGACAGTTTTCAAACATCAGATGAGAAACGATAGTCATCTAGTCATCAAGTAAGCTAAGAGAAAATCACAATATGATCTTTTTTATCTTGCAGACAATTTTTAATTATCAGATGCGCAGTTATAGTCATCTAGTCATTATTTGACAATTTTCAATCTAGAAGATAACAGAATCAAAGATTTCACCAGCAGCACAAGTCATAGAAGACCACGACAGACTCTTGCCTTTTTATGTCACACATAGGCATAGCCATGAGAAATGACTGAATGATAGCGTCGGAGTTTCAACACTTTTATTCCTGGACGAGAACTTTGCGCAACAAGCGTTAAATGCGAAGGCGAAGAAAATGCTCGAAATGGCAATAATAAAAACATGCCACCTTCTTTCGGAGAATTAGAAGAGCTAGCTGAAGGTGTCAGCTGTTGCCAAGATTTCGCGTAAAAGCGGACATTTATTGGAAGAGCCACAAGCAGCTTAGATCGATGATTAGTTGTGATACATTACCTCAGCACCCCTTCTCCACCCTTTATTTTTTTTTCTCTCTCTCTCTCTCTTTTCCCGCTCTTAAAGCGAACGAATAGTGATTTGAGGAGGCTCGTTCGACATTGTTAAGCAGAGAGCAGGTTTAGGGAGTTGTGAACTAATGCACTGTCTCAATTCTAAGATTCAGTAAGTTGGGATACAAAATACAAGCAGGGTAGATAGAACAGAAGTTCTCTGCTGCTTCATTCGTTGTTTGGTGGAGTTAATTAGGATTTCGTAGACTAAAGACAGTCTGGTGATTGTCTTCACTTTTTTGGCCGCTGTGGTGAGGTAAAACCACCAATAATTGACAGTGCCCTGTAAGTTGGCACTGCTCTTTATTGGACAATTGACATTTCCCTATTAGGTGACTCTACACTGCTATATAGAGAATTGACACTGCCTTATTAGTTGACATTACACTTTATTATATAAAGTAATTGACACTGCTCTGAGTAGACACTTGATGTGCGAAAATTGTCTGTGTTAAAGTTCATGAGGGAATTGCATGTACTAAAACATCTATAATTTCCTTGCATCAGTTTAGATTCATTTGTTGGGAAGTTCTCTACAGTACTTATACATTAGTAGTTGACCTATAAAGAAACAATTCATTAACATGAGAAATTGGATTGTTTCCCATTTTGAAAAATATTTTTTTTTTCTATTAGAACACGGTCGAAAACATGGGATGAATTGATTTTTTTTCTAAATTTTGACTATTTCTTTTCTTAAGCAAAAGAATCTTAAAAGACGCTCAGTCGCTGTTTCATTTTCGCTGCTGTCGTCACAAGTGAACAAGTCGGTCTTAGCAAGGCCATTGTGTGGACGAACCGGCATTTTGCATCTACTTGTTCATTGTTGCTGAGTTTGGGTAACAAAAGATTCAAACTCTAATGCGTCAGCCTGGCTGTGCACCAACTTTCGCCATTTTTGACGTCATACGAGACCACGTTTTGTTTCAGAAATCGGACATTTAAAAAAACTAACTAAAAATTATTTGTTAAAAAACGAAAGCAATTTCTGGCTCCTTGTCCCCCCCCCTTGCTTATTCTATCAATATTAGTGACTAAAAGTACTAATTTTGACTGAAGAAAACACTGCCATGTAGTCTTTGTAGTCTGTATTTCTCTCTCTATATATCTCTCTCTTTTTAAATAAGTGTCAACTAGTAGTGCAACGAGATCAACTATCGCAGTGTCAACTGCACTGTAAAAAATGAATGTTGTTTTTACAGTACAATACAGCTAATTTCATAGTAATAACCTCTAACAATTTCTAATTTTAAAGTAATAAACTGTGAAAAATGGCTAATTTTACAGTTTATTACCATGCATTTTATAGTTTTAAGGGGTCACAGTACCTCAAAAAGGATCAAAAGACAAAAACATTTTTTGTTGCTTATTTCAAAAGTAAAAGTTATTTGAAACACTCGGAAAAAATAGCATTGCTCTAGCTAAATTATTTAAAAAGTTATGAGTGACTTTAGGGCATGCATGCTAAGTGTTCCAATGGAAAAGCGAAACTTTAAAGTGCTTTTTCTCGATGATCAGTTTTTAGTGTTCCTATGTTACTGGAAATGCTAAGGATTTTTTTCTATTAAAGATACAACTTTAAAGCAATATTTTTTGCACTCAGGATAATATATTTAACTAAACTGTGCATTGAATAAGCACTTCATAAATTACTAAAATTTTTAGAGCTTTTTAAAGTTTAAAAAACAAAATTTTCTAAGAATTGTTTAGATAAAAGGTCTCAAAATATTCTCAAATCAATGTATAAAAAAAATGAATGCACATATTTATAGAGGTAATTCTTGCGATCATTTAGCAAAAAGAAATTTTGAAATTAGTGCATAAACAAAAAAGCCTTAGGGTTTTTAAAAAATTGAAATTTTCCTATTTTTTTCAAATTTTCAAAAAAAGCGGGCAAAATTTTAATTGTTTGAAAATAAATTATTGATTGTTAAATAAGTGCAGAAACAAATATCTCAAAGAATTACGTTTTTCACGTAAATTTAAGAAAATTGTTAGAAAAGTACTGTTACCCCTTAAACTGGAACCTCTGCTGCCAGTATTATACTGTTGTTTTCATAGTAAAATACAGCTAAATTTCAAGGCAATAAACTATGAAATTGCTGACTTTACAGTAAGAAACTGCAAAACTACTAGTTTTACAGTTTATTACTGTGCGTTTTACAGTTTTAAATTGGAACCTCAGCTGCCAGTATTATACTGTAAAAACAACAGTTAATGTTTTGCAGTGTGCTGATGACCTTAAGCAACTACTACTGCTAGATTACTTCAATTTAAAATTGCACACATTTGACTAAACGTCCATTTTAAAAACTTTTTTTAGTCTAATGAAAGTAAGACTCTAATGTATAAATACAAGATAACTATTCAGCGAACCTAAAAACTTGCATTTAATTAGTAAGTTTTAAAAAATATGAAGTTGTACAAACTTAACCCGATAGATCAAAGTTGCCCTAAAGAGTCTGTGGTGACACGATTGCAGAAACATTGAATTATGGACACATTAAATAAAATATCCTGCAAATGTTCAATTGAATATCATCATGAAAATATTCCAAATTGATGTACTTCACTTACAAAAGTAGTAATTCTGTATTCGTTGTTTAATTTGAATCTTCAACAAAATGTAAAAAATCTAACTTTTCGCGGAAAAAATTAAATGTGATATAACTTAATTAGTAAACCCTTTGTTAACGCTTAGAAAAAATTAACCATTTGAACTTCCCCCGCTGAAGTAGGGAAGCTCATTATATTTTATTCTAGAGAAAAAAAAATCGAATAATTAGATAGTGCGCATGGAAATTCAAGAGAACTTCATTTGTTATTGAAAAAAAATTACATTTTGAAATTTGAGGATTTAAAAATATTTTCAAAACATTTTCGCAATTCAAAAGTCATTTTAAAAATGTCTCGTGTGACGCATAATGTAATTAAAATGTGAGGTATAAAAATTGTTTTAATCTTTCTTCAAAGAAAAAAGAGAGAGAGAGAAAGAAAACGAAAGTGAAAGGGAAAAAAGTACTTACTCATTAAGAAAAGTTTAATTTTTTGCCTTGGAAATTTTTTTTCAGTCTTTTTGAGAAGGCCTAGTTTTATTGAAATACGAACGTAATTGAAGATTTACAATTTTCTTTCACCATAATTTATACAAACATTACAGTTATTCTAAGTAACTTTGAGCTACTCCCGTTAAGTTGATCCCATCACAGTTTTAAATAGATTTAACATTAAAAAAAATACTAGAAGGTCCAGTGCTGCATTCTCCTGGTAAAGTTAAGAAAGAAGTTGTCTGCTATTTATTTTACACAAAAAAAGTTGGAAGTGTAGTAGCTCATTGAATCTTGCAATCATTCTGCAATTACGGTTTAGAAATTATTTTTTAACTTATTGAAAGAGCTCTTTCTACATTGCAATATTTTATGCCGTATTAAAAATGATACAAGTCTTGTGATATTGTTAAGTACGAAGGGGAGCTTTCAAATTAATTATTCTGCTGCATAAAATTGAAATTTGAAGCATTTCAAATGGCACAGAGTAACTGAACTACAGGAAAGAAACATATTGTTTTTTATTAGTTTTCATCATTTTTAACATGTTTCATTTCTTAACTAAATTTGTAACTTAGTACAAAATGAGCTATTTAATGTACAGTGTCATTTTAAAATAATTGTTCGAATTTAAGTAGAATAAATTATTGAATTTTTCTTCTTCTTCTTCTTCTTAGGGTTTATCAAAGGAGCACCATTGCAGGGCGTCTCTTAAGCTAGAAGTTATGAGAGGAAACAATATATTTCGAATATTTCCAAGCAAAGTCACGGATTCTGAGAAGGATGATTCTGTGGAAAGGTAATATGTCTTGAATCTCATTAAGAGCTTTTTAATTGTATGCACTAAACTTGCCATAGGAACAATAAAAAAGGAGTTTGCAATTCTAGAGCTTGAACACGTTTTCTTGAGGTGGTTCAAGTAACTACCGAAAGAAGAAATGCATTACGTTCCACGTTTTTCTTTTGTGGTAAATAATAGGCTTCAGACAATTTGTTTTATAGTGTAAATTCAAAAGAATGAAATTTAAAAGAAAAACATTAACACGATAAATAGTGGTTTAATAGTAACAGTTTGTAAAGGTAACTTTTACTTAACGTTACAATTGCGCACATTTCTTACTGCTAAGATAATTTATTTTTTAATGCTTGCTTCCCAAAAAATGATATAACCCGCCGTTTGTATAAATCACGTTGATTCTAAACAGTTTTGGTTTAATAAAGGGACAACTTCAAAAAAGATGGATTTTGTTCTGTTTTTGACGATTTGATATATTAAAACGGTTGATTCAATCGATCACTGATTCAACTAACCGATTCATTAGCGTTCTTTTTTCATACTTTTTAGTATGAATATAGAATTTGAAAGGGGGATAGGCTAAAATGTGGGCAAAATTAAAACTTATAGAAACACGGAGCCATCCTTAATTGCGAAAAATTCTATTTTTCAGGAACGAATTCAATCGAAAAAAGTTTTTCTTTTAACACCAAAATCAAGGTGTGACTAATGTCTATCCATCCATTTATTTAAATAATGACTTAAGTTGGGTGCGAACGTTTCGGTATCATTTCAATAACTGGCGAAATGTTTCAACAGTCGCTTTGCACTTTTTTTTTCAGTAAAATCATTAGCGTAAACGAAACAACTCTTAAGTCGTTGGGAATAATAGTAAACTTCAAGAAGAAAAATCTCCAATTTTATTTACGTAATTCAAACAACATTCTTTGAAATAGTCAGTTGAAACCAATGTTTCACAATGTTTTCACTCTTACGGAACTCATTTAACTATTTCCAAATTCCAAGAACCCATTACTAATATTTCTCAAAGTTTTTTTTTTATTTTATTTTAGACTCAGCACGTGCTCGAAATAACTAAGCATACGAAAAATCTCCTTTTTTGGAACAGTCAAAATTAGATGTTGAAATTCAGAAAAAAAAGCAAGAATTTGTTTTTTCCTTTAAAAGGTTGAATCTTTTCAGAGAAAACAGATAAATATGCGGTAAGGGGGGGAGTCAAAATGTGCCGAATTTTGCTCATTAGCAAAAAAAAAAATCAGTTTCAACTCACATCGTAATGCTATGTTACTTGTATAGTTTATTTGTATGAAATCCTGCCAAAAGGTTTTTTTTTTTTTTAATTTACTTAGCTCCAACTGTACACAACCAAATTTTTGCATTAAAAATGGAGTCTCCGTCCCCTGTGCTGAAGCTAACCACCCCCAAATATAGCTTCGCCATCTTATTTGATTTTCTACTTTACATTCGGCACCAAATGTGATCAAGAAAATTCGCATATTAAAAAATTGCATCAATTCTCTTTCTGTTTTATCTGTCATAAACTAAAGAAAAATAATAATTAAAGCTCCCCCCACCTCCTTTTTAGCCTACTTTCCCGTTAAAAATAAAAGAAAGACGAAAAAAGTAAAAAAAGTAGCTTAATGCATCTAAAAAATATCGCCAAGTCTAAAAAATATCGCCAAGTTAAAAAAATATCGCCAAGTGAAAAAAATAAAAAGGTAAAATGAATATCGAAAAATTTAAAATTTGAAAGTAGGGTATTGAGATGGGGAATTTGTGTGTCGGTCGGTCGGTCTGTCTGTCCCCCCTTAATAACTTTTGAATGAACATTCCGATTTGGACAAACTTTTTTTTGTTGGAAAGATCTCGGCGAGTACAGCTCATTCCCATATTTGATTTTTCGATTTGAACAATTTTTGGTCCAACTTTGAACCGTTCAAACAATCTGTCCCGCGATGCTAACTTTGGAGTGAACAATCCGATTTGAACAAACTTTTTTTGTTCGAAATATCTTATCAAGGATACTTCATTCCCGTATCTACATTTCCTATTTGAACAATTTTTCGTTCAACATTGAACCGCTCAATCAAGCTGTCACCCCTAATAACTTTTGAGTGAACAGTCCGATTTAAATAAACTTTTTTTTTGTTCGAAGGATCTCAGCAAGGATACTTCATTACCGTATTTAAATTTTCCATTTGCGCATTTTTTCGTTCAACATTGAACCGTTCAAGCAACCTTATGTTTAACAGTAGTTTTAAACTTACGTTTAAAAGTAGTTTCGATGGTGTTCAAAGAAAAAAAATTTTTTTTACTTTTTAGAGCAATTTCCAACTGAAGTCGGTTCTATATTTTTCCAAAATTATTTTATTCGTTCAATATTGAACCGTTCAGAAAAAAAAATTAACATTAGCGTCTACGGGGAATTTAAGTTGAATGTTGATCCTGAACTTAAAGTCGGATTTCCTTCAAACTTACTTTGTAAGAAAATGGTTTTGATAAATAATGTTAGTAAAGTACTTTTCTGAGTAATCTTCTGTGAGGACTCTGATTCCGACTCCGACTTCGCGAATATGGCGGAAATGCAGGCTCAGAAAAAAAATGACTGAACGTGCAGACGATTTTTTGTTTATTTATTCATTTGTTTTATTTTATTTATTGTTATTATTATTATTATTATTATTTTTTTTTTTTTGCAGACGATTTTTTTTGTAACAAAAATTTTTCATTCACGAAAACCTTTTATTCTTTATTTATATTTAACAACTGGCAACGGATTAAAAGTGAAATTCGAGACATTTTATTAACGGACGAGTTTTTTTTTTTCCTTTTTTTTTTCTTTCTTTGATAAAATGTGTTTTGATGCTCTTTGTACTTTTATTTATTTATTTATTTATTTTATTATTATTATTATTATTATTTTTTTTTTTGAAAACGATGGAGGATTTTTTCTACGGAGGAACTGTAACAGTTACACTCTTTAAAAGGTGCGACAAAACTTTATTTATTCGTTAATTACTTTTTACGTGCCTATTTCATCTGATGAGAGGGGTATATTTTGCTTTTCGAAATCAGCTATAAGTGCTAAAAAGGTATGTTTGACATAATTTTCAGTCTCAGATAATCAAGAGAATAATGATCAGATGCGAGGATGCCGATGTCGATGTACGGGAAAGTAGGCTCGTTTAGTTCTTGACAGAACTTTTTGTTTCTCTACACTTGCTGAAGCCTGAAATTGTAAAATGTCTCGTTCTAAGGAAGAAAAAAAAATAGTCGCCTTTCGAACACCACCTATTTGGGTCTGACCCGAATATTACACTCACGACCCCCCCCCCCCTTTCAGGTTTATGTACTCGCACTTTTATAATCTTTATAATGACTCCCCTCCCCACAAAACCAAAAGCTGCATCTGTCCCATGATTTCCCAGTTCTTCCAAATCCAGCTCTGTGTTAAGCCCCAACAGAAATCAATAGCAGTCCGAATTCGAGCATTGGTTCTAATTTTAAATACTGCCGGATTTTTTCCCCTACCCTCAAAGTAGTGTACGAGAAAGTCCAAATAAATCCGAACTAATCTCATTTAACCGCAACTGTAACTACTTCGGACTATTATGCTCCGGCCTTAATGGTACACAAGCAAAACAGCTAAATAAATAAACGCGACGGCCCCATTTTGATTTCATTAAGATTCCCAGCTAAGTCTTTAACAACCCAATCCTGAGACCGAGAACTCGCGGGAGAAAATTAGAACGAGAAAAATCGACTGCTCGGGACAACTTGAGAACGAGATCATCGACGGGTCTTACGGGTGGCAATAATCAAAGTTCTATTTTCTCGAATAGAAAATTCGGTCTTTGATTGGCTGTTCCGAGTGTGGGAACAGTTGGAAATCCCAGAGCTCACGCTGAAGCCAAGACGAATGGAAATTAGAATGCCAAACATTAGAGCGTTGTGCCTAGTTCCTTGTGTCTGTCGATGATGTTTTCTAATGATTTTTACGTTGCGATTTTTGTTTTGCTCTTGTGGCATCATTTCGGTAAAGACAGGTAATTGGCCCCAGAAATTCGCGACTCTGGCGGAGAAATTAGTTTTGCTACGCTGAAATCACCGAATTCCCACTTCTTGTTCCTGAAACTTGTTTTGCTTTGGAACGAATTACTTTTATTCGCTTCGATTTCGAAACTTCTCTTTATTTACCAAGCGTTTTAATCTATTTTTCTCCTTTTTTTTCCAATGAACATCGTCTTTTTTTGGACAACGATCTCCATTTCTCTGCCCTGGTATAATTTGGAATTAAAAAAATATAATCTGAAATAGATAAAACACGAATACATTTATATTATAGCCACAAGCTTTTCAGATTCCAGAACTTATTAAACGATCCATTATTGCTCTTTCCTTACAAACAACAATGCTTTTCAAGGTTTTTTTTTTTTTTTTCATGTTTTCATTTTTTTTTTTTTTTTTTTTAATCTTCGTGTTTTCAATGTGATGTTTTCAAATTTCGCTCTAACTACAATGCAAAAATTTATTCCAATGTTAAAACGTGTTATATCATATCTTAAATTTGCATGAAAGCATACAGGAGTTCACCTCATGCATCCCTTCTCAAATGCATATGGAACTTTAAACAAATGACGCAATTCAGACTATTCACTTGTAAAAATAAGTACATAATACTCTAGACATTCAGCATTAATTTAGTGAGAAATTAATCCCCGGTTATCATTATTTGTTGTTATTCCCAAAGTGGAAGTGAAGGATCTTCATTTATATCCAATAAAATATCCAATAAATTCAATCCATTTTGCACCACTGCTGCATGTTTTCACTAAAGACTCATTTAGATATATGTAAAGTAGACCTATATATATGTGTATATATATATATATATATATATATATATATATTAAAGAAGCACTTTGCAATGGAAACAGTCAGGGATGCTTTTTCTTCATCACCATCCTGTTTATTCCACTAAAAGCAGCCCGCAGCCAGTACTGCGACCGCCTGCGCCCTCGTTATTTCTTGTTTTATGGGCGGCGGGCCCTTTGTGTCACCAGCATGGCGGCAACAATGCGAGGATGCTCTGCTTTATCGCCCTCCAGAAAACGTTTTGTGCTCGGCGCCTTTGATTCATTGTGCTTGTTGCCTTCGCGAGATTTGTTAGGTGAGATCTCGCGATGGCCACTCTGCGAGAGTGGAGTAATCATTAGCATTCATTTGGAGGTTCTGCTCATAGGCCGGCCATTCAGAAAAATGTGGGGAAATATTTTTTAATTAGGGAGGCAATAAATATTGTAGGGCTTTGCCGCTTTTATTCAAACACTCTTTACATGCATCTAAAAATCAACAGACTTTTCTCTGGGTAGTGATTTTCAGCTACTGTCTGTCCATGAAAACCGCGACACCATGAGCACACGCGAACAGTTCCACGTAAAAAAAAAAGGTAGAAGGGTTGTGGGTGATAACTGTCTGAAGTTTTCAATTCAAAACTTGTATTTGCTATATCCTTTTGACATATTCAACTAAACTATGTATTTGAAATGAGCATCATTCCACGTTGTTTGATACTGCTCAAATTGCTTTTTATTATCCTTCCCCTTATTGTTATCTTACCTAACACGTAACACGCCTATTTTGGTAAGATCAGAGAAGACTTGACACATCCGGAAATGGGCGGAAAGTTTCACCAAAGAAAATCAGACAGGATAGGAGACATTTTTAAAAGCCAAACGTATGTTTTAAATGTTCACAAAAATAATAAAAAGTGCAGCCCAGAATTGATGACGCTCGACCTTGAAGGAGTCCAAATGAAAGCCAGTGGATAACAAGACAAGAGAAGCATTGGTTGCTGAAAAAAAGTGTTGGCCAAACAAGTTTTTTTTTTTTTTTTTGGCCTGAAGAGGAGTTCGTTTACAAAAGAAATAAATCTCACCTGAACTCTAAAGATTAGTTCCTAGATGAGATGTAGGTTCTGAGAGTCTTAATTTCCTTATCGTGTTCATTTTTCAATGCCCTTCCCATTTCCAATCAATTTGGTATTTTTGACTCTTTTATTGAGCGCCAACCAGTAGAGAGTAGGGGGGAGGCGGCACTTTCAAATCTTGCAGAGGAGGACACCTAAGTCTAAGCATGGCGCCAACAATACTGAGCCGCACTTTGCCGCTACAGCTCCCTTAGCAGCTGCTTACGGATAGCTAGCTATTGACAATTGAGATGTTTTGTTTTGTTTGTATAATTTGCTAATTTTCATAAAACAAAGTTCGCTAATGGCGGATGGGCAAATTGTCTAGTTAGGATTTTTTTTTTTTTAATTTCTGGCAAAGTGAAAGGAAGTCAGTCTATTCTATAATTAATAATTTTGTTATGTAAACAATTTGAAAAAAAATGAGATATTTAATGATTAGACACTTGGATTCTATTCAGAACATTGCTTTTCATATGTTTATCTCCTTCCCAAAAAATAATGATTTTTATTTCCATTACCTTTGATTTCCTACTTTCTTCTTTCTTTCTTTAAAAAAAAATATTTTTTGGTACATGTTTACTACGATGTAAAAATGATTAATTTTAACAAATTCATGTTTAATCTATACATAAGAGAAATGGATGTACTTATGTATGCTTTCGTTCCTTATACAAATCCAGTTTTCGTCAGATTTTCATCAAACTTGGCACAGAGGTTCCTTGATGCACCAGAATTCACATAGGTGGGGTTTTGCAATTTCAAAAAAAAATCCAAAAAGTTCAAAATCCAAATTTTTTGTCTCAAAATGGCCATTTTCTTTCAATTTTGAATAGATATAGAGTAATAGAGATAAGCCTTTAAGGTAGTAGTCTGGTAACTTGGGTTCAAAAATTTTTTTTTTTGCTTGATTTGAAAGTACAATGTCTTGAGAATATACTGTGAAAATTTCAGACAGAAATTCGAAATATTTCGGGAGTTATAACGAGTTTCCTAGAGCGCCTCGGAGTCCGACCTTTAAAGTAAGTAGTTTGGTAACTTGGGTTCAAAAAATCGCAAAAAATTTTTTTCGCTTTATTTGAAAGTACAATGTCTTGAGAATATACCGTGAAAATTACAGACAGAAATTCGAACTATTTCGGGTGTTATAACGAGTTTCCTAAAGCACCTCGGAGTTTGTTGTTGAACTTAAAACGCGTTTTTCTCAAAACATTGTTTTTCTGATCTGCCCGGGTCCTAACTTTTTTTTCTACTGAACCGATTGCTTTCAAATTTTAACAGGCTGTTTTACACACTTATAGTTCTCGTCGGTACTAACGAGAATTTTTTTCACCCCTAACTTTTTATTTTACAGCCCTTTCTTTGCTAAAATAAAAGGACTTTTTTTTTTCTAAGTCCGCTATTTTGTTATTTACCCTTGAAATTTAACTTCAGTAGTTCCGACCCGAATGACATGTCTATAGATTAAGAATAATCAAGAATATTTGATTTCAGATAACATCAAGAGCCGAAATCACCCAGGCCACCCACGTGCATTTTTTTTTTTTTTTTGAAGTTTCAACTTTGAGTGACAATAAAAATAATAATAAACTATTAAATTTTTTCAAATATTGTTTTTTCTATGTTTTCAATATGTAAACAAAAACACTCTTAATACTCAAGATAATTCATTTTTATTCTCCTATAAAAAAAACCACCCTCTAAAGAAATCATGAAAATAGGCATAAGTTACCAGACTACTTACTACCTTAAGCATACAAATTGATAAAATTTAACACATTTAAATATGAGTATTTTCCAACAAAGATTATGCTTAACAATGAATTATCAATTTAAGGCTCACCTATTTCATTTTAGCATGAAATAAGGTAAGAACAATTACAATTCATGTTCTAATTACCTTGGAACATTGGCACAAATATTGTATGATGCACAAAAATGAGAGGTTCCAACATACATTCAATTCTAATTTTTGGGAGCATTATCTGGTCCTCCTATTCAGGGCAGCGCCAAGAATGATCGGCGTCCTCGTGCAAATGTCTTCTGAGCGCCTTATTCAGTAGCGTTCAGGCCCGTCATTTAGGGGGGCAGGGGGATCAATTGCCCCCCCCCCCCGGGGGGTCGACATTGAGAAATCAATGTATTTACATATAAGTAAGCGTGGTTTTTGATGTTTTTCGGTGAAATTGCATTGTGTTTGGAACCTTTGCCCCCCCCCCCCCTCCCGGAAAAACTTGAAATGACGTCCATGGTAGCGTTCGATAGTTAACACCAGCAGTGATGTTTTATAGACAAATATATTTTAGAAAAAATAAGTTTCGCGCATAATTTGTTAAAAAAAAAAGAAAGAAAAACGTAAACAACTTGCGTTTTATCAAACTGGTTATGTTGATTTCTCAAAGTCCAAAAGATCAGTCTCAAAAAGAAGAAGCTAATGAATAAAATTCAAACATCATCATCGGGCCCGTAATTTAAAAAAAAATCCACGAGAAGAGAAGACGGTGTTAAATGAGAAAATCAAAGCTGGTTAAAATAAATCGATATTTTATTTCTCTGGACCTTTTTATAACCACGAACTAGATTCTGAGTGCGTTGATTAAGATAGGGCTTTGTTTAAAATTGCAAAACTTATATTAAAATTGCACAAATTGCAATAAAAATTACAGATACGTGTTTCTGGATTACAAGGAGCCGTATTTTCAATGCAAAAAAAAAAAAAAAAAAAATACGGATGAAAGAAAGCCCCCACCAAAAGCCTTTGACGGATGTGTTTTCGTGAATAAATTACATATTTTTTTCCATTCTTACTTTTCTTTCTTTCTTTCTTTTTTTATTTTCCTTTTTTCTTTTGCGTTAGAAATTATCCCTATAAACATAGGCTACTTGTGTACCAAAAAAAAGGGGAGGGGGGGGGGCAAAATAAATACGAGAGAGGGGATTGAAATCGATCATTATTTTCTAAAGTAAATAATTTAGATAGTAAAAAACTACACGATTTAGACAATTATTACAAACAATTTTACCTGCATAAAAATTTCTTTCTTGATGACTCACATTTTATATTTTAATTCATCTGTTTATATAATATCTTTTTTTAAATGCAAGGTTTTTTTTTTTTTTTTTTTTTTTTTGAATCTTGAAAAAAATCATTAATGGGACTATTTCAACACAAACTGATTTATTTATTTGGCTTTTTACTAATTTATTTGTTTGGAACTGGCTTGAAGCAAGTTGTTACAGAAATGCTTGAAACTTTTTTCTTTTTTTTTTTTTAATTTTGTTTTTTTCTTTTCATTTTTAATTTTTTTTTTATTTTTATTTAATTTTCTTTTTTCCCAATAAATCGATGGAACTTACCTCCGTAGTTTGATTAATAATTTTTAACCAAAAAAACTTACAAAAATTTGTTTCGTTATATATTTTTCACACTTAACATGCAAGTTGGAAGTTCAGATCATTTTTCGTGAAATTGATGATAAACATTAAAACAAGTTAATTAATTAAATTTGCAACTCTTCAAAAAATTATAGAAATCCTTAAAAACATTTCCAACATCAAAATATTTTTTATCCTTTCATATTTTTCGCACTATATTGCATATTTGCTTTTTCAGAGCAGTTTATTAACCAATAACTTGTTTCTTAAGTTGATACTGTAATTATAGTTAATTAAGCATTTAAATATGTATGATATAATTTTCTGCCGTATAGTCATAAAGATAAAATAAGGAAACTGCAAGAAAATAAGTAATGAAACTGCTCGGAACACATTGGGCAATTTCTTTTTATCTGGAAAAAAATAGTAAACTTTATTTGTAAGAACTCTCCAAATATTTCGGGTCTAAAAGTAGCTTTTCTATTCTCATCAACAGATGGCGCTACAATTTCCAATCATCTGGCTTTCATGGCATAATGGGTCTTGTGTTCTTGAAGTGTTCGGACTTCAGTAGAAACCTCGCCTTCCAAACTGGAATACACGTTCAAGAGCGTCTTACTTCTGTGCATCTAACGGGACCTAAATTCCTGTATTTGAAGAGGTAAGATTGTATTTATTGTCAGATTTGTGTTTTCTGTTTATGCCCAGGTCGATTTATTCTTGTGTTTCGCATTTGTATTATTTTTTCTGAGAAACACATGGCGGGAGGGAATTCCTGTTTTGAGTGGTTAGTTAGGCTCGTCTGAATGTTGTTTTTTTTCTTTGGAGTTCATGTGCAAAGTTTGAGTGTTTTTTTCCCCCACGGAACAGCGTGGGTGTTGTATGTCAGTTTTTAGCCCTTTCTTTATATTTTGCCGATCTTTGCCTTTTAAAGCGAATTTTGATCTTTAACCAGTTCATGTGCTGAGCTGTCATATTTTTTTAGCGATTTACAAACATATAATCATGTGTCTAAAAAAGGGAAATTAATGATCATGATAAAAAATATCCCATTGTTGTCTGTATGGCAATTGCCTTGCTTTCTTTTCGCTTTTTTCGGAAAATAGCATTATTACTCATTATTCTTGTTTATTTGATGTTGTTATTGTATAGACAGTATCTAAATTTAACCCACCCCCCCCACCCACACGATTGATATTCATTAAAAGGATTTTCAAAATTTAACTACTTGTATAATTTTTAAAGAATTAAAAATAGGAGTGCAGAATTATTATTCATTAATATTACTGCTTTTCCAATAAATGTCATTTTATACTATATCCAATCCAGATTTATTTTGATTTTTATCTTGTTTATTAACTGGATAATAATGGGATAATCCCTAAATAAGCTATTTCTTCGTATGAAAAGCACTTGTTTCAATGTTTCGATTTGGACTCACAGTTTAAATTTATTATTGTTGTCTTATGCTTTATAAAATGAAAAAACACATCAGACCAGGAGTTTATAGAGCAATATACAGACGGGATATATTTTAGTGTTGCCCCTAGGGATGCACCGATAAGCAAATTGGCCGATTACCGATTAATTCGCTGTTAATAATCGGCCGATTAATGATCAGTTTTTTTTATATAATCCATTTCACCATCAATTCCCCCCCCCCCCCCCGCCTTTCTTTTTGATTTAGAGTTTGGAAATAGCAGAGACAAGATTTTTTTTCTTTCATTTTCCTAATTTTCCCAAAAATAATTTCAACATTTTATTGAATTTATTTGAACCAATTTTCATAGAATAGTTAATCAAATTAAATTAAAACACTAATTTATTTTTCAATTGTAAGTAGCTATTTAATTCAAGATTTTTCTTTTTTGAAAATTAGAGATTATCTAAAAGCTCTATGCCAAGGAGAAAAGTACCGACATGTGAAAAATTGTCTATATGTGCATATTTATGCAAAATAGAAAAATTCATTTTTGAAGCATGTATATCAACTAAGAGTTTTTTTTTTTTTTTTTTCATTCTTTGAATTATTTGTTTTGTTTTTACTCACTACACTTTCGTACTACACATAATTTTGTTTCAAGAAAATTATTTATTTTTTGTAAATTAATTCATTATAGTTTCTTGTTCAAGGCATACTGAAAGTAATTTTATTTAAAACATTTTTTCCGCCTGTTGATCGGCAAAAGTGTGTCTGATTATAAATAGAATGAAGCACTCATGTTTTCTGATTCCAATTTGAAAGTTCAGGAATTTTATTATTTCTAATAGTGTCATTTGAATATCGGCTGTGAGGGTTCTCTTTTAACATTCCATTCAGTTTTATGCACTGACTAGCGGTACCCGCACGGCTTTGCCCGTGGTATAAACTTAAAAATTCATTTGTAAAAAATTGATATAGCAAAAAAAAAAAACTCTATTTTAGTTATAATTCAACTATAATTCTTTCAAAGAATGATATAAAAATTTGGCATGGACCCCACACTACTTTCTTTTACGTGTAAATTTCTTAGTAGATGCCTTAAATGCTAAAATAGTGCTTGGAGTGAGCAAGATAACAATTCAAACATTTACATCCCTAGTTTGCCACAAGACAATGCCAAAAAAAAAAAAAGGTTTTACAATGATTAATCTCCTAAATATCGCCGATTTTAACATCATTCAGTGGATTTTTCGCAAAATATCGCCAATAGCGCCAAATTGAACCAAAATAAAAAAATAATTTTTTTCGCCACATTTGCCGCCAACTTGGCGATATGTCGCCAAATTGGCGTCAAACACTTGGCGACTAAAAGCTTGGCTATATTTCGCCAAGTGGTCGCGCCAATTCATATCACTTTTGTCTGCATTCAAATTAACACTGATTTACCCCATAAAAGGGGTAAAAACACCCTTGGGGGAATTCGAATGCAACCCCAAGGGGAGGTGCACAAAAATAAGCCAAAAGAGAAAATAAGAACAATTTTGCTGCTCACAGAAATCTTACCAAAGTCTAAAAGAAGAAGAAAGTTTTCTTTCCTAACTTCAAAAACAAAATAATAGAAATTTTGTGCATTATTCTTCACCATGATAATAAAAACAATAAACATCGACAAACATCAACCAGCAAATGATGAATTAAAAGCCAAACTCATTCACTCAAGCTTACTGCAATTTATATTGAAATAAAAAAAAAGGAAATAAAATATGTTTTGCCAGACGATAAATTTAAAATGGTTTACTATCATGTTGTTTCTTTTTTGACCTTATTTTGGTTAAACAATGTTTCCTTCTTCTACACAACTCGTCAGATCGCCAAAATATCTCTAAACTCACAAAAATGGTACGCGTCAGTTTCTTCCTTCTCTGCCCTTTTTAAAGAAAGAACTCGATTTCTCATTTGATTGACAGGTGTCATCTTATCACGATTTTATTATATTTCATTTGACTAATTTTAATAAGGCTTGGAGTTTGGATTGCTACAAAAACAAATACATTTTTAAAATTATTAATGGAAAAAGAACGAAACAAATAAACGAAATAAAAACGTAACCATGGTAACAACATTAAAAGTTGATTTTCGTTGATAAAATAATTCATTTCATTAACCATTTTAGAATCGTTTGGCTTGCTTTACTGAAGATAAGCCTTGAATTCTGGGATTCTAAAAACAATTGTTACAGCTCTCCTGATGATCGTAGAAACTTCGAAAAAACTTCATTTTGTGCAGAAAATTTCAAGCTTTCGAATGACATAAGACTTGAAAATGTGTATGAAATATTTCTTCCCTATTTTATCGAATTTTCGCTAAGAATTCGAATAGAAAAAGAACGAAATGGAATTTTCGAAAAATCGCTTCGAGGTGCAAAACTACATGCTACAAACTAATTTTGTGCCAAGTGGCATGAAAATCGACCGAACGGTTTTGGCGCTACGCGCGTAACAGACAGACAGACAGAAAGAAAGAAAGAAAGAAAGACAGACCCACCTTCAGCTTTATTATTAGTAGAGAATGAACTATTTGTTTTGTTTTTACTTTGCACACACGCCCATCTTGCATGTTATAGTAAGGATTGCAGAAAGTTACATTTATTTAGTGTAAATAAAAGTATTTATCATAGTTTCTTGGTTAAAGTATGCTTTAAAAAATGAAATTTTAAAAATATTTTTCCCGCCGATTAATCGGCAACGTTTTGCCGATTATTATTAATCGGCGAAATGGCCGATTAATCGGTGCATCCCTAGTTGCCCCCAAGTATTTTTAGGATGACACTGTGTCCTGCCATCACAAAAATAAATCTTTCTGACCACTAGAATGACATTGACATGGAAAGATTACTTGGACTGATGAAGATTTCAATTAAAGGGGATTTAAATATGGTATGAGCCTGGGGCGGCAAATAAGGGGGGCAAAAGAAGGCGGTTGCACCCCCAAATGTTTTTTTTTTTTCAAAATGATAAAAAATAGACAAATTCAATTTATGCACATTACAAATCGGTGATCACATGTGAAAGGAAATTAAAAATGTTTGTCAATTTTCAATAAAAGTTGATGAAACCCATTTCAAAAAGAAAGGAATTGGGAAAATGTGTTTTCTGAATTCTGACGTAAGCAGAGCATGTTCTTACGCTAAACATTGTTAAAAACTAATTTCTAGTATAGATATTTTGTGTGATAGCTTATTACTAATTAATTTAAAACTCTAGTCATAAAAAGTGAATTGTTTTTACAAATCTAATTTTTTAGTATTTTATCAATTTTAAGATCTCTTTCTTTTAGTCAATATGTATTTTAATCTATACCGAGGTACTTCATGTTTAAGATTCTTGCCCCTTCAAATGAAATGTTGAAATGCCGCCCTTGGTATGATCATAGATATTATTCAAAAATTTCAACACACGCCATTTCTGAACTGCCGTTATTGAACTCTTCTTTTATTCAACATTTTCTCCTATCTTCTAAAAAGAAAGTTCCCCTGAATCGCTTGGAGTTAAAAAATGGTTAGTTGTGGAAAAAATTCACGAAATTAACTTTCTTTTATACCACTTTGTAAGCACAAGAAGAAGAAAGTGATTGTTTTCTCTTTATATTGAAGCTTTAAGCATATGTTTTTATTTTTATCCACATTTAAAATAAGGCATATGAGCGCCTATGAGGAGCACTCTGTGGCGCAAATCATCTGTATGTAAACATTCTTTTGATCCGCCGAAACTATACGAATGTTCTAAATTTCAAAAACAATCACAAACAGCTCAAAATGCTGTTTTAGTTAAGAAGCATTAATATTTCATTGGATCCATTGTTCCATTCCTATAAAGAAAAATACTTTTATGTATTATTTTTTGCGCATTTCTTGAACACTCCCATACACGGGAAAAATTTAAACTTTGTATTTAAAAAGGGTAGTTTCAAAAATACATTTGTCTACACTTTGAAAAAAAAAAAAAAATGCTGAACGCTCTGCTGGCATAATTTTCAAATCCTGTTAACGCGAAGGAGAGGGGAGGGGGGGGGGGGTCAGAAACTGCTTTGTAAAATTTTCAAATTTGGTTTTAAAAACGTAGGCTATAATACGTTCTTACATTTGGGAAACCCTGGTTCTTCAAAGCCCTTTCCCCTGAAATTTAAAAAAATAAGCCCCAAACGCATTTTGTACTGTATAACGTTAGGTAAAGGGTTCGCGCGCTAATCAGCGATTAACGGTCCCTTAACCTCCCCCGCCTCTAACTCCTTCTATGCACCTATGCCTCAACAGCTGGTTTAGCTACAATTTACTATTTAATGCAGTAGCATACAGAGACTTAGGTGCGACCCCCCCCCCCCGTAAGCTTTGTAAATGTACCCCCATCCCCTACTAAACAATTTTAAAAAAATACTGTGTGCCTCATAGTGCTATATTTCTTTATTGTGCTTTCTACAATTTCGTGCTACCCCCCCCCCCCAGCGCTGTGGGGGTGATATGTACGCCACTGATCTAATCCCTATAGTTAAATTTGGGCAAGATTCCAGAAAATTCCATACACAAGCTAACTGATGGCATCTGAAAGAAGGGGCAGTAAAAGGCGGTACGGGTGTTTTCTCACTTGTCAATGAAAGTGAAATGGGGAGAGAGGAGGACGGAGGAGGCTACTCCTCCAAGGTCACGTGGGGTGCTTAACTATATCGGGTTTCGTGGGAGGAGGGAGCGCAATGACTCCGTTTCTTATTCCTGATCTCATTTTCAGCGGGGAGCCGGGAACATTAGCTTATTGTATCATTCAATACCGCATTCTTTCCCGCTGTAGATTAGGTGGTGGATAGTTGCATCCACTTGCTTTGCAGAATGATTGAGAAAGAAATAAAGAATGCTTTTTTTTTCTAATGTACTGTTTTCGTTTGAATTGATAGACGAAAATGAATGTTGAGGTGTTGTAGAGCTCATGAGGACACTTGCAAATATTTTTGTTAATTGGAAATATACTGAAGCTTGTGCAAATTGACCAACTGTGGTACAGTACTTTAGCGGTCAATTTGTAGATAGGTGATCAACATACGGTGGAACACAATGGATAAATTGAGTTTATTTTGATGTGACCACAGATATTTGAAGAGGCATCAGCTTTATATTAGGAGTATTTAAAAGTATTTTCCGTGCGTGTGTTGGATAATAAAGGCTCATGAAAGTCAATTTTAAACAGACACATTAAGAAAATAATTACCACTTTTATCAAATCAAGTACATACTTTTCTCATGTACTTTTTTGTCATTTCATTTTGTATGTTGGGTTGTGTTCTTTAAAATTGCTGCAGCACTTGCAAAACTGAACGATCTGAAAATTGTTAGCTGCTAACTTCCATGTCATTGAAAGTAAACACTTTCTCCTATTACAGTTGACCAGCTTTCCATTACTGTCATATTACTGAACTTGGTCGCTCCTTTTTCTTCTCCGTTCACAATCTCGTAACACTTAACTACTAATTGCACTTTGGCGTGATAGCGTTGCAAATATCATCTCTCGTGGTGTCTCCAAAAGTTCCACAAACTTTTGTTGGTTTTTGTGAATTTCTAGATCTGTGCAAATCATTTTCTGTTCTAGAATAAACAGATCCTCTTGCAAAATAGTTTTTGAAAGACATCTAAGGCCAAACAAAAGAGCTCGTCAGTCTTATGGCTGCAAAAAATATTATTTTAACCCATTTATGCCTAAATTTTTTTACACAATTTTTTCAATTTTTCTCTGCTTAAAACTCTTATTTGGAATGCTTAAAATAGATCGCCGTTGCCATTTTTATGAAGTTATTTAACGTCATGTTTATGGGATATTTTGCAGATAAGTGAGCAAAATACGACCTTACTTGACTTTACTTTTGCAAAGTAACATTACAGAAGGCATCTGTGATCAATTTTAAGCAAATCGTTTTAAAATAGTTTAATTTTATAAAAAATAAGTTCGAAAAAAAAAAAAAAAAAACTTACTTTCTATGACTACCCATGCTGGATCGTTGCTTGACTGATTTGTCTGAAAATAGTTGTCAATAAATAAACTCTGCTGTCCAACTAGTGGTTCTATCTTGTTTTCTCAAGAAGAAGGACTATTTAACTTGTGAAAAACAACTTTAGTAAAATGATATAGCCATTACAGGTTTTTGTATGCAGTAACTAGCAAGCGGCCCGTTTTCAGGCTACTGGGCATAAATGGGTTAAGCGATTATTTATTTTATTTGAAATACAGAGCGTGGAAGTAAATGATTGTAATATTATATCTTTTCTTGGACACAATCACTTTGGTAAATTATTTTTGAATAAAACTCTTAGGGGCGGAAGTGGCCAATCGGAGCTTATCTCCATATATTATTTCTCTAAGCCGAATCCTATACCCGGTCGAAACTCGCTCATTTCTTTATCGAATTGCAAGAAAATTTATGATTTTGAAGCTTATCCCGCGGGCTATTGACGAAAATTAGACCCACCCTCTAAAAAGTGTCGGTTCGTTTTTTATTCGAACTTCAATTTTTGGGCACAAAATTGACTCTATCTAGCGAAATAATTGTCATATCGTCTCCATTTTGATTTCATTCGAAAGATTAAAAAAAATGAGTTCTTTAGAACGTTTCTCCGCTAGCGCCGCGTAACGAGAATCTCGAAAATCCACGTTTAAGCGACTTATAAGCGATTGAAATTTGAAAAAGTTAAATTTTTTGCTCAACTGTCAAAATCGTTACATTGTTGTTCAAATCAATTTTAAATGCGACATTTCAAGCCAAAGGCTTAGCTCGGTAAACCTTAATTGTAACTTTTATTGTTTCAAAATACTATGGTAGTTTTGCGATAACGTTAGTATTTAGTTTAGTAGTAGCCTTGGGTATTTGATTTTAATATAGGGTATCACTTTTGTAGTAGTTGTAAAAGTGAACGTGTCTTTGATCTCTTTGAAAAGTTGTCAGAACGACGGCAGTAGATGGCGATGTTGTGCAAATGAAGCCAATAAAAATTGTCGTATTAAAATTTAAATTTGGAGTTTTTTTTTTTTTTTTTTTTTCTGCGGAATTCCGCACGGGCCACCTAGTTGTAAAACTATTATCAGTGAACTATTTCCAACTGAATACAATATGCGGAAAACCAGACACTGTCTGTATTTGGTTGATTGTTGTGTCTAAGATTGCACCACTTGAGTTACGTGTACAACAATTCGGAGCAACAACTAACTCGAAGTCTATGTAGTCTGTGATCGTCTACTCGAGCTCGGTAACAAATCAAGAGGAAATTTCGCTTACAGCATTGAATCTCACGTTTTATCAGCATCCACTTTTCCATCTTAGTACTTTTGCATGCAGAAATTCAAACGTCAGAAGGGGAAAGCTTTCTATTCAAATTTGGCATCGCGTTTTTTCACAGCTCAAGTGGAGACTTTGAAACGAGTGTGACGAGAAAAAAAAATCTATTAATAAATCATTTGTGCTCTTTGTAACTCTCTGTTGTTGCAGAAAATAAGCAGGGCTGCGTAGTCGGAGGGAAAATGACAGACTCCGACTTGTTTATCGTCAAAATCAGTCCGACTCTGACTCGACAGCCGTGGCAGAAATGCAGACTCTGAGGGAAAAGAACCGACTCACACTCTTTGCAGTCGCGTAGCCAAAGTGGGATAGGGGGTCTCCCCCCATGAATCAAGCAAATGAAATTTATGAACACGCATGCAAAGACCTAAAACTGCGTTTTTTGACTTTTATACCCGGTTTAACGAGACCTGGCGGCTCAAAATAAAATTAATTTCCCACTCTCCGCACTTTTCCCCTGATGGTTGTCATAGTTATGGCGGTCTGGACTTTTTCTTTAGCTTTTGCAACAATTGTTAAATGCAAACGGTGAATATTGCTTTGTGCGTTAACTATTCTATTGAAAAATCAACATTGATAAAGCAGAACATTTTCTTGGAAATTTTTGCTGTGTTAATGTATGACTAGATTTGTTAGAAAACGTTGAGAAATAACCGAGACATGAGGATAGAAATAAAAGCGTTTGCCTAATTCGATAAACATAAAATAAACGAAATGCCTCAACAGCAATGTATAAAACAAAGAGTGGAGCTGTTTTCTTTACGGTTTCCATGGAGACGACGTAATTTTTTTTAATTTGATAAGCCTATTTTAAAGTAACATGCATTCCACCATCAATGCTACTACTCACGTTCCGTGTAAAGGGTGCTTCGCACCGACACGAGAATTATCTAATATCTGTATCCCTAAGCAAGGGTTAAGGCAGGAACATGCAGGCCGAGTTGGCGGTGTATTGCATAACCGAGTATAATTTAGAGCTGTGAAAATCACTCCTCCTCTCCCACCATGCAATATTTCTCGGTACTACTCCTTGCTCCTAAAATCAGTCCAACTCCGCAATTCCGACGCTATAACCCTGGAAATAAAGCCATTCTCAAATTCCAGTCAAATCAAAAAACAATTCCTGTAATTGGACGGTTTCTCCCCCCGAATGCCAACCCACGAGTTAAATCAGTATTATTTAATAACGGTCGTTGAAGCTAACTTGAGTAATTATGACTGGATGACTTGTTTTTGGTTTGATATTGCCATGTGTTGACCAGTGGCGTAGGAACTTTATATAAACAGGGGGAGCCCGGCGCAATCCGGATCTTTACGTTTTCTAGGGGAGGAGGTGGGTAAGACACAGTTTACGCCCCTTGACACCCAAGATCAATTATAAAGTCATAAATGTTCAAATAAACATTTTTTGTGAATAAAAGGAATTTGGAATCATTGCTAATATCTCTTTCCTCAGAAACTACTCTTTTGTAGTACCTCAGTTTAACTACTTTTGCATTTTTAATATGAACTTAGTTTACGATGGAATATTTTCTCGGAAATAGGAAATCTCAAACTTCTCTCGCGGAAAAAATTTCAAATGGTACTTTTGAAAATTTTTGGTGACATTGTATAAATTTCCTTGGAAAAGTAGGTCACATACACTGAAGTGACAAAAGTCATGGGATACCTCTTAATATCGTGTCGGCCCTCCTTTTGCCCGGCGAAGTGCAACAACTCGACGTGGCATGGACTCAACAAGTCGTTGGAAGTCTTCTGCAGGAATATTGAGCCATGCTGTCTCGATAGACGTCCATAATTGTGAAAGCGTTGATGGGGCAGGATTTTGGGCACGAACAGACCTCTCGATGGTGTCCCATAAATGCTCAATGGGATTCATGTCGGGCGATCTAGGTGGCCAAATCATTCGTTGGAATTGTCCAGAATTTTCTTCAAACCAATTGCGAACAGTTGTGGCCCGGTGACATGGCGCATTGTCATCCATAAAAATCCCATCGTTGTTTGGGTACATGAAGTCCATGAATGGCTGCAAGTGATCTCCAAGTAGCTGCACATAAGCATTTCCAGTCAATGTTCGGTCCAGTCGCACTGGAGGACCAAGTCCATGCCATGAAAAAACAGCCCACACCATTACGGAGCCACCACCAGCTTGAACAGTGCCTTGCTGACAGTTTGGGTCCATGGCTTCGTGGGGTCTGCGCCACACTCGAACCCTACCATCGGCTCTTACCAGCTGAAATCGTGACTCATCGGACCAGGCCACGGTTTTCCATTCATCTAGGGACCAACCGATATGCTCACGTGCCCACGAGAGTCGCTGCAAGCGATGTCGTTCTGTCAGTAAAGGCACTCGAGTCGGTCTTCTGCTGGGATAGCCCAAGAAATCCAAATTTCTCCGCACAGTTCTAGCAGACACGTCCATTGTACGTCCCACATTGATTTCTACGGTGATTTGACGCAGTGTTGCTTGTCTGTTAGAATTTACGACTCTTTGCAGACGTCGCCGGTCTCGATCTTTAAGTGCAGGCGGTCGACCACTGCGCTGTCCATGGTGGGATGTTATGCCTGAAATTTCATACTCTCGGCACACTCTTGACACAGTGGATCTGGGAATGTTGAATTCTCTAACGATTTCCGAAATGGCATGACCCATGCGTCTAGCTCCAACTAACATTCCGCGTTCAAAGTCTGTTAATTCACGTCGTGCGGTCATCATCACGTTAAAACCTCTTCACATGAATAACTTGAACAGAAATGAAAGCTCTGTAAAAGCACTGCGCATTTATACCTGTTCTATGCGATGCTACTGCCATCTGAAAATTTGCATATTGCTATCCCATGACTTTTGTCACTTCAGTGTATTTGACAACAGATTTGTAGAAAAAAAAAGTGCTACAAAATGTTGTAGTGAAGAATTTTTTCCGGGGGAGCTGAGCCGGTCTGAAATATTCCAGGAAGAGCCAGAGCTACCCCGGCTCCTACGCTCCTGGTGTTGACACATACACACACATTGCAACTTTGGGCATAGCCAGCTTCTGGTTTAGGAGGGGGTCATTTTCGGAAAAGGAGGGATCAAATTTTTAGCAGAAACAGAAATATTTAGCAAATTTTTCGAAGTTTTAGTCCCCAAAAAAGTTTTAGGCAATGTTTGGTCGATTAAGGAAGGAATCGTAACCCCCCACTGGATCCGCTCCTGATGGCAACATATTCACACACAACACCTTAACACCTATCGCAATTCGCCATTTCGTAAAAAATAATTTGAATTCAAGATGTCAAAATTTAAATTTATTTATTTTTATTGTGTTAATGAATGCAATGAAATGCGTTTCTGATTTATTCCGCACCACTCGCCGAGAGGTACTGGATTAGGATTGTCCTCATTGGCGTTCGCCAGGAGAGTCACTTAGGGCTCCCCCTGTCCGTGACTAATGGTTTCAGAAGTCGCCTCCAATTGCGATACCTGGTGATTAATATGGGCCTCGATAGCAGTTTTGCTGCTGATCGGTAGCATTGATTTATCTGCCGGCTTGTTGCGCGGGAAATCTATCTGTCGTCTGCTCTGGCTCCTCCAGTGGAGTGTTCGTTCCTTTTGTGCCGAGGACGGACCTTTGGAGCGCTACTAATGAACGGAATGGCTGAGGGTTTTTATCCTTGTGTGGTCTTTGGAGGATTGACGGATGGAGAGGATGCTTGGCGTTGGATTATTCGCTGTTTGGTGGTTGAAAACAAAAAAGTGTATTGTACAAAAGTATTTATGAACGAGGTATTGCTGAAGATTATATGAATGGATGAAGAAACTGGGATTGCAGAGGATTATTTTTCCAGTATTTTATGAGAAGGTACGGATGAAGAGGATATCTCTATTGAACTGTTCTTGTTTGGCATATTGAATTAAAGGGGTTATGTGACAAAACCGAAATTGCGAGTAATTAAAGTTCAAAGTTGATTGTTGCAGTTGATGCAGGTTTTTTGTTTTCTGGTTTTGTCGATAGTGAGCTTAAGAAGCTGGTCGAATTACCAAGGTTTGTTTTCTTGCATGTATCCGCTGCTTACATTGTCCTGAGTGTATTTTCAAAAAGTGTAACATAGTTCCTTCATCCTACAAACTCTTCAATTGCGTATAAACGGAGGACTTATAGAATAGCTAAAGATTAGTTATAATTGTTATTTTTGAGAAAAGACGGATGGAGAGGATACTTCCGCTTTCGTTACATTATTTACATTTTACCACCTTTACAATATTTGGTCGTAGAAAAATTATATTACGTAAAAGTATTTTTCAACGTTTAATTGCTGAGGGTTATACATGAATGGAGGACGTAGGATTACTGAGGACAATGGAGGATTTATCTACCATGTCGCAAGTGTCACGCTCACGATTATTAGAGCCCCCATGGCTATAGAGGTCGGAAAGAGGTGCAAAAAGGCGTGTGTTAAATGTTTTAAAAACTCTGATGGACAAAGGCAGGGTGTCAATGATTTAAATCAATTGATTTAAATCAGTGATTTAAATCGCGATTTAAATCAATTGATTTTTTTAAAAAAATCATTGATTTAAATCACTTTTTATTTAAATCCTTAAAAAATTCTCTTGGACAATCCCAATTTCATTATTTTTACCATTTTCTTTTTTTGATTTCCATCTAATAAATGGAAAAGTTATCCTATTCATCCCCCCTCCACAGATGCTGGAAGGTTGCAATCCAAATAATATGTATGCACAAATAGTGCTATTTGTTGTCTAATATGTGAAATAAAGAAAATACATACAGGTGCAGGGCAGGCATTGCAAAGAGTGAATTGAGGGGGGAGGGACATGATAGAATGTGTGTGATATACTTTCAGTGAAAAGAAAAAACAAAAACAACCAAACAGAAGATGAATTTTCTATGACTTGCATTAGCAACTGGGGGGGGGGGGGGGGCAGCCTTTATTAGTGGCTGAAATGGAACATATTCTAACCTATAAAACAAAAGCAAAAGAGGGGGGGGGGTAAATGAAGTGAGGATTGGGTTGAGCTTCCTGCCCCATTTGATTTTTATCCTAGGTAGTAGACAGGATTATTTTCAGATTGGCTCCTAACACTTTTTTCTGGGTTCTTTCTGGTGAAGCTTTACTTCAAAGGTGTTTTTGTAGTTTTAGAAACTTAAAGGTAAGTTGTTCATAAATAAAAATTAATTAATCACCGAAGTTTCTAATTTTTTTAAAAAAATTCAAAAAAATCCGATTTAAATCAAAAAAATCTGATTTAAATCAAAAAAATCCGATTTTTTTGATTTTTTTAAAAAAATCATTGATTTTTTTACACCCTGGACAAAGGGGACCTCAAAATTGCATCCCGAAAGTCCCCACCCCTGTCAATCCGCCACTGATAGGGGATTATTTAGTACTAGGGTGCTACCGCCCCCTGCTCACTTACGCTGACCAACCCTCGGATCCTTGATCAAAGGAGCAACAACCACTTTTTAAGCATTCAAATATCTTCTCAATGTGGTCTTTATCAAAGAATCCCTTGCTCGTGAGTTTTTTTTTTTTTTTTTTTTTGTGAATTTTTGAAATTTTATTGTCGAACAATGTGTAGTGTAATTTAAAAATCATGGATATTTTGTCGGTCCCGCTGAAACGAATACTGTCGGTTCCAAGAAATATTATTCGATTAAGAGAGGCATTTGTTTAAGCGGGGATCTTTAACATTGTTCCTACGGCATCGGTTCCAGGATTTATTTTTATAAGCGGGGTATTCGTTTATCCGTTACGCGATTAAGCGGGGCCGAGAGTACTTCAGATTAGGATCAATAATTTTGATCCTTCCTCAATGAGTGCCACTTTAAACGAGATGATCGATTGCTAAATTCTTGCTTAAAAGAGTTCCTGTTTCAAGACATTCAATTGCCTTCCCAGTGCGGCAACTCTTCGATGAATTATTTTGTTCTTGAAGATTTGGTGTTTTTTTTTTTCCTTGAAATGCTATTGTTGAATAATGTGGATAATTCTCCTCTGATAAGTTGACCTCCGACACTGTCACTGTTTTCTTCTTTTTCGGGTAATATGAAAGGGAATCAGTTCTGAACCGTGCTGGGTGTACTTTTGTAGTCGTTTCGAAAAAATACTCCAACTCAAATCCGCGGCAAGACCCTCTCCTATAACCCCAAAAAGAGAAACAGTCCATATCGGAGGTCAACTTACCAGGGGAGTACTATGGAGGAGTACGGTGTTAAAGTGATCCATATAATTTGACACTCGGATCAATTGTTTGACCTTTGCTCAACGGGTATCACTTAAATGATACGATCAATTTTCATTCTTTCTTAAAAGAATAACCACCTTTTTTGACACATTCAATCACCTACTTAGTGGGGCATTCATCAAAGAATCTTTGGCTCTTGAATGTTTAATGAATATTTAACATTTTATTCTTGAATAACACATAGAACGGTTTTAAAGTTATTCATACATTTGACCTTCGTTCAACGATCGCCACTTAAAAACGATATGATAAATTTTTGCATTCTTGCTTGAAAGAAAAACAGCTTTCAACACATTTATTTATCTACTCAAAGCATTCATCAAAGAATCTTTTGCTCTTGAATATTTCATGAATGTTTAACATTCTATTGCTAAATAACATGTTGCACGGATTTAAAGTCATCCATATATTTGACATCAGGATCAATTGTTAGACCTTCGCTCAACGATCGCCACTTGAAACGATTTGATCAGTTTTTGCAAAAATTGCTTTAAAAGAGTAACAGCCTCTCTCAAGACATTCAATTACCTTCCCAATGTGGCATTCATCAAAGAATCCTTTGCTCTTGCGCCTCCGCCGGGGGATTCTCAGAGGAGAGTGAGAGAAAGATACGGATGACTCAGTCGTGCCTCCTGGTCATCCATCACAGGGGGTGGAGGGGGGGTGAGGCGATTACGAACGCGGAAAGCGACCAATTAGAGGCAGTCTCTCGGGGCATGATGTTTATATCGGTTGCAGCGATATCGGGTGGGGTTTGGTTCGTGTCTAATTATAGGGAGATGTCCCCAAGTGTCTCGGAGGTTCTATTTCCAGATATTATAGATTTTGTGGATCGTTTATCTGTGGAGTGCTTTATGAGTTTTGATTTGCGATGAAGAAAGGCAGATTTGAAGCATGGCACGTGTGGAGATGTGAGGTGTTTTCAATGTATTAAGTTGTTTGTGCTACACAGTTAATCGAGTTCAAGGGCGGATCGAGAAATTTGTCAAGGGAGGGGCGATTGTTTTTTTTTAACTTATTTTTTGTTATGCATACTGGTGTGCAAACACTTATCACAAAGGACAAAGGGTTCGGACTTCAATTCCGAAACATTTCCGTTGGAAAGCCTCAAACTTTTTTCCCCAACTTCATTAAAACTCGTATAAAATTGAATTTTCCGAACTTCAATATCGAAAAATTACCGGTGAAGATTCCTTCAAGAGAGGGACGATCGCCGCTCCCTTGTATCCGCCCCTGATCGAGTTTGATGATAGATGATGAGTTTTGTGAATTTAATTTGGTGGTTTTCAAACCTAGCAATGTTGACCTCATGCCAGTGATAACGGAATTGAAATGAAAGAGGGGGGGGGGGAGAGACCCACTTGGGCTTTTTTGAAACTAAAAGTAAGTGATTCAAATAAATAAATAATAAATTGATTTATAAAATAAAATAAACAGATAACACTAAAATATGAAAAGGAAATAAATTTCCCGGACAAAATAGGACCATGGGGTACGCAAAATTAAATCATACAGGTACTTAGATTGTCCATTATTATTTTTTCCCGTGTTCTTATTTACGTTCAAAATGGGTGACTCATTTAATGTACCCCCATTTTAGGCACTTGATTAATTCTCTAACACAGCTTTTTAAGAGGAAGAATTTGCTCGCTTTTTGAAAAACATATCGAATAAAAACTTTTTAAGCATTTTTTTCAAACAAAATAGCTTTTTTTAACTAGTTGTTTGGACAAAATTATAGAGGTTAAAAAAAAAAAATGCATTACCTCTCCCCTCCTTCAGTTTCACGCTCGTCCGCAAAGGAGGCGTTGAAAACATTTTGAATCCTAAAGCGGGCGGCAGCTGTAAAAAGGTTGAGAACCACTGCCCAGGTGCATTTGCCCAAGCAAATGTAATCCTGCTGTTTTACGTATTAAATCGATCTAGGTATTCAATTTCAACTCCACAACATGTTTTTTAAAGCGTTAGGTCACACCTTTTACCATTGATATTTAATCTATGATTATTTTCCAGTTCATTGCCCCTTACCTGTTATTCCTTTCCGAAAAGATTCCCAGCGCCAAAGTGCAATCCCTCCCCCCTCCCTCCGAAATCGCGCCCACCCATTATATCCCTCAAAACCTTATCCTTTCTCTGGCTCGCAGCAAGTCATGATTAACCCGTTAGATAGCGACAATTTAAACTTCGCTTCAAAAATCGTAAACTCCTCCCCTCACGCTTGCATAAATATACCCAGCACATGCATACAGCGCCGATGCCCAGAACCAGATAAACGTAAAAGCGGGAAAAGATATTAAATTTCAGCAGAAACGCGGCTGTCCCTTGAAGATAAAGTAAAACACACTTTCACTCAGTCTCTCCATTCAAGCCCGTAGTTATGCCAGAGTATGTGTGTGTGTGTGTGAAAGTACGTTTTATCTCTTTACAAGGCTAGCACTTTTAACTTTCACCTCTCCAGCTATTTAGAAAGGAACAATTTAGAATGGTATATTTACAGTGAATGCTCTCAGCGCCGATTAAAAGCGGGCTTTGTTGAGGAACTGTTTCTGAGTGCAGTAAAAAGTTAATTTTCCTCGCTCTCGATTAGCCTACTCTTTTTGGTATTTTGTTTGCACTTCTGTTGCTTGTTCTTGCTTGTAATTAATTCTCCATTGTTCGAAACATTTCCTGTTTCTTGGTTTTCCTGCAGAGTGGTAAGGATCCCGTGCTTGGTCTTCTTTTTTTATATATATAAAGGCAAATGCCTTTCTATGCGAAAAAGATTCGAATTTCAGCAAGTCTAATGATGGGTAATTGAAGTTTGATACCTAAGGAGCTGTTAAGGGCCTCTGAAATAAGCGTGCATTGAATAGCGTTTGTCTAATGCGTATTTGGAGATCATGTGCTTTGTATTAATTGCTGCACATTGCACACAGTTTGATATCCTGCCGCATGTCACCATTTTTTGTTTGGATCAAGAAGGGCTAAACGTAATTTGTTGTTTATTGTGATAGGTTATGTGTGCATGCATACGAGCGTGTACCCCTCCCACCACAGTAATGCACCGATTTTGTTCTTGAGTAATTACAAATGCACTTAAAAATACAAAACTATTGCTAAACATCTTTAAAGGAAAGTAAGGCATATGTTTTCTTAATGTTTATACAAGGGGTCTAGATTTTTTTTTTTTTTTTTTGTCGTGTGCCAGCCAACTGGCAATTGGAGTGCGCTGCTTCACTTTTCCAACTGTACCGTTACTTGGTGTGAAGTCCGACTTCCACAGTACACGCATGCCATAGGTACCAGTTTATAGGGTAGGCAACCTTTCACACAACAACACATTCACACAAAGAAAGGACAAGGACAGGAGAGAGAGCACATCCATGCCCAAGCCGGGACTCGAACCCGGGGCCACACCATCCATGGCAGACTACTCTGACCGACCACTAGACAATGTGGCCGGCGGGTCTACAAATAAGTCTGCCAAAAAGAATGATTTTTTGAATATGCAGTGGCCGCCGGTTGGTTGAATCAGTGGTTAATTGAATCAACCACTTTAATGAATCAAATCGCCAAAAACAGAACAATATCCAGCTTCATTGAATTAGCCGGTTTATTGAATCAACCTCTCTATTGAAACAATAAAGGCGGGAGGGGCGAACTCGTAAGCGTCGAGTTCCGGAATCGATGCCAGCCGATCAAAGATCCACCGTCTTCACTTTGGTAGCTGGGGAGCATCAAAAATGCTCATCGATACCTCTAGGGGTACTGGACCAGGAGTGTGCTCGGCTTCTGGTCTGGATCAAAAATACATAGCGCTCTTCAGGGCCCTATCCAACCGGTTCAACTACGTGTTGTTGTTGGTCCGGTGGGGACCCACGCTGAAGTGAAAAGTGCACTAGGTGGTACCCTTTCACTTCAGGTAGTACCCTAAAGTAAAAAGTAAAAAACCCAATTAGCCCAACCCGTGAATACGCCACAATTGCCATCCTTTGAGAATTTTTGTTTCAAGTGATCTTTGTAAAACATACCATGCTCGCATACGCGCCCTTTTCCCCTATGTATTGATATGTCAAGTGTTAACTTAGGCGAAACGAAAAGTACTTTTACAAGCTCATTTACCTTACGCTTTTTTTTCTCAGAGAATTAGCAATTTACATCTTAGAGACTGACAAAAAAAAATCTATCTATATCTATAAAAATGAGTGTATGTATATATATATACTTGTTCTCTATACAAATCCACAGTTTGCGTCAGATTTTCATCAAACTTGACACAGAGGTTCCTTGATGCCCTAGAATTCTCATAGGCGGGGTCTTGAAATTTTAAAAAATCTAAAAAGCTCAAATTTAAATTTTTTGTCAAAAAATGACCCTTTTATAGGAATCTAGCCTATTTATATTGTAATCGAGATAGGCCTTTTAGTATTCAAATTGATGAAATTTAAGATTTTTAAATATGAGTATTTTCCAACAATGATTACGATTAAAGTAATGAATTTTCAATTTAAGGCTCACCTATTTCCTTTTAGCATTGAAATAAGTAAAAAACAATCATAATTCATGTGGACTTTATAAAAGAGATTTCAGAAACTTTTCCTTCAGAACGAGAAACAGATTTATTTCAGACAGATTTATTAGATTGAGTTATAATAATTTTTACTTTGTAGGTGGGAACAGTTAATAGAGAAAAGTTAATATTTTGAATTTGGCGGGTGAATTTGATGCAATTTTTTCACTTCCATGTGCATATATTTCATGCCAGTGGACGCGGCAAAGCACAGACAACATTTCTCTTTAATTTTCACCTTTTGATGAGACTATTTTTCTGTAAACGTTTAACTTTCTGTAATATTTTAGTTTTTTTCAAAGTTTGTACCTAAGAGACTGATTGATGCAAATTATTTTATACCCATATGAATAGAACTCTTTCAAACTTATTTTCCCTGAATGCTATGTTGTATTAATAAGCACCCGGGCAACGCCGGGTATTAAGCTAGTAACAGAATAAAAATTGGCAACAGAACGGATCTCCTTCTGCATCATTATTTCCTCGTTGTGGAGTAATTCGAAGCCTCAGTTGCCTTTTAAGGAATAGAATACTTTGCCGGAGGAGGAGGGCACACACATTTCTATGGAGATCGAACCGTGTCGTCTGCGTTTTCATTCCCTCTGTGGCGTAATCAGAGTCTGCCCCCCTGCCGGTGCTAGATACCTCCTCAGGATATTGGATCTCGGTCGTAATGTGTCATTTAATCGGCGAGCGCGCAATTGGTGAGTAATTGTGAATCGCGCCCGTGTTGATCCAATGCAAATCAAATGCCATTAATGGATAAGGGATTTGCGGGCCGGGATATGATGCCCGGGCACTGGCGAATCGATAGGAATATATTGCAACCGAGGCATTTCCAGCATGCGGTTCGGGTCCGGTTTTGGCATTAAGACGTTTTCAACATTTGTTCCGTATGAAATTAACAGATATGTGATTTTTCAGTATTTTTACTGAATTCAGTATTTTTTGAAATAGCAAAATATCGGGTGCAGAACAAACATAATGGGCATCACAATTTAAATTCAACATCTACCAATTCATTTCATGTGTCCAATTATAAAATATTTGGCTATATGGAACCAAAAGCACATGTTCGAAATAGCAGGCGTAGTATTATATCAACAATTTTGTATTTGCTCACACAGCGACGTATTTTCATTATTTTTCATTCTATTTGGGTCACAAGCCTGAATTAAGAACAGATAATGTATTAGAACAGATAATGTATTTCATGGTCGAAAATACCGGAAATAAAATACTTTTAATTATGCTTTTATTTTCCCACCTCTGGAATTTCTCTTTTACGAAGTTTCGATGATTTTTCCGATAATTATCAATAATATTCATCAAATAGAAATGTTCAGATGCCATTCTATTTTTTATTTTAATAAATTATTTTATTTGCACCTTTTTTATTTTGATGCCTTCATTTAAAAAAATGCAATCGATTTGCATCTAATATGAGAATCGAATTTTTCTCATTTATTGTTGCTTATTAGCTTTAGTTAGGAGATAAATTAAATATAGTTTTATTTGTATTGAAAAACCATAACTTTAAAATTCTTGAGTGAAATTCCGTGTCTTTTATGTAATAGGGGCCTTGGTTAAAATTAAAAAAAACATCCCCCCCCCACACACACAAACGTTTTCTCTTTAAAACTTTCAGGTATTTTTTATGAACTCACAATCACCCCTGCAGATGAAATTCGAGTCAATTTATGGAGCAGTCCCAAAATTCCACTTCATTAAAACGGACTCTTCTCAAAATTGCAATCAACCGAAAAGAATCCTTCACAAAATTATGACTGACCGAATCGAGCTTTGCTCAAAATTGTTGAATACGAAAAATGAAATACTACATGTTGTTACATTACTACTGGTTGAAATTTTGAAAGTTCTATGAACTTACTAATTTTCCACAAAACTATTACAAAATAAATAGACTTTTAAAAAGAAAAGAAAAGGATATTGTTTGTGCGAAATAAAATCGTTCCATCAAAAGCTGACGGGCGCAAGATAACGAGCGTTTGGGGGTGTCAGTTGAAAAAAAATTACTGAGTTGAGCCAGAGACCCCCTATTGGTACCAGAATGCTGTCAGGTATTTTATCGCGCGACCTTCCTCGAATTTGCGCGTGCGTCAGTTCTTTTCTGATTATTATCAAATTAGGAGAAAATGGCGCATTCAAAAGGAAACGGCAAGCGAACAAAAACGGAAGGCATCGGGTTGTGCACCTCCGTAACCTATCACCCCTGAAACTTCTAGGCGAGCAGTTCGAAAACGAACAGTTTTTTCAGCTATGATAGAGTTTCCAACAATGACCGCCTCCGAAACAAGAAACTAGATTCTCACTGCGGACGACAAGCTTTTTTTTTTTAAAAAAATAATTTTGGAACATGTGAGAAAGAAGAAAAATAGGAACGATTGCGCAAGAAAAGGGCTCGGCGATAGTTCGCATCGCCAACTGCCGAACTGGATTCTTCCTGACGGAATCCACCCACTCTTGTTCGTTATTGTTGTAAAACACAAGCCCATAATTTCCTTATTCATCCCCTCCGAACGCTTTTCTTTTCCCTCCTGCTACATCTTTCTACGTCTGCATCAATATGTCATCGTATGTGCATTTCCTTATGTTCAGAGCATTTCCAGTTCCTCCCTCTCACCAGAATCCAAGGGAATTCAATGAAAACCCCGTGTAAAGATCATTCATCTTGTAGCGTCGGTTTTAAATGTCTGCCGCGGAGAAATTTCTTTTTTTTTTTTTTCTTTCTAAAACTCAGAAGTAAAAAAGAAAAAGCGAACAATTACGCGCACCCTCGTCTTCATATCACGTGGTTTATTCATTGGAGCTGTGTCAAGCTACAAAACACGATGACAAATGCATTTGGACGATGTGACATATTCGTGAGGTCAGAAGCGATCGCTCTTCGAAAGATGAGTTGACTGCGCGGCAGACATGTTTGTATCGTACGTGCGGTTGTGACGCCGATTTCAAACGTGTTAAAATCAGGGTTGTGGGTCCGTCATCTTGAACTTTTCCAGGGGGGGGGGGGCAAAGGGTGTGGACCCAATGTAAATTATCCCAAAAATAACAAAAACACACGCCCACATACACTGAAGTGACAAAAGTCATGGGATAGCAATATGCAAATTTTCAGATGGCAGTAGCATCGCATAGAACAGGTATAAATGCGCAGTGCTTTTACAGAGCTTTCATTTCTGTTCAAGTTATTCATGTGAAGAGGTTTTAACGTGATGATGACCGCACGACGTGAATTAACAGACTTTGAACGCGGAATGTTAGTTGGAGCTAGACGCATGGGTCATGCCATTTCGGAAATCGTTAGAGAATTCAACATTCCCAGATCCACTGTGTCAAGAGTGTGCCGAGAGTATGAAATTTCAGGCATAACATCCCACCATGGACAGCGCAGTGGTCGACCGCCTGCACTTAAAGATCGAGACCGGCGACGTCTGCAAAGAGTCGTAAATTCTAACAGACAAGCAACACTGCGTCAAATC